>JAFMOD010000553.1:372573-453626 GCA_019802435.1 Corydoras maculifer | reverse complement strand
TTGACCCATTGCATAGTTGAAAAGCTGTGTGGGGAATATCTACTGCCTTAGGTCTGAGAAAGCAGGATATGATGAGATTGGAAGTGTTTAGCCTGAGAATTACTTTAATAAACATGTAGGGGTACTTCTTATTTCTTGTTGCAAGTGCTTATATACTGAACACATTTAACAGTGAGAAAACGCAGTAAAAACTGTAATAATACCTATATTATTTAAGTTTTGACATTAAAAATATACTTAGGGTTTTCAGAAAACGCTAACTTTATTTTAAATTATGACTACAGTAAGGTTTAACCCAAAATCCAACGTATTCTAATTATGTTTAAGTTTATTTAAACAAATAAAATGGTAAATTGGTAGCATGATGTTGATGATATAGAAACAAGTCCTCTGTAATCTAATTCATCAATGTACAAAAGCATGACTGTGACATGATTTTAACAATTTTTTAATGTACAAAAAGTTGCTTTTTGTCATTATTATTTTATGTTCCTTTATTATTATATGATCTGCAGATAGAATCAATTTTGTTTCTGTAATAGTTGAGATCTCATAGTTACGTTTGTGGCATTAAGGTAATTGGTCAGCTTAACATAATCTTAAAAAAAAAAAAACTCTTGTCAGTCCAATGATGGTCTGATGGTAATTTAATACAAGTACTATAAAGAACATGTGTAGTATGTTGTGCTGTTATGCTTTTTTTCATGTCATTTAGATTACCATTTAATTATTTACAAAAAATATTTTAATAATTACCTTAATTTAACCATTGAAAATATTTACCTTTAGGAAAAACGAAAAAGGCAAACAGAGATTGAAGACAAAAGAGGGCAGTTAGATGATCTTGTTCTGCAACTTCAGCATCTTAAGGTAAGAAATACATCATAAGCATTTTCCGTCATAAAACACGGTCCTATCACACGACTATCCATATAAACCCTAATACATAACATAATGACTGTATTACAAACTGCATAAAGAAGCCCCTCTCTTAGCTTCAGGTATAGTTTATCTTGTTTACAGTGGTGGTGGGTTAGTGATTGAAGTATTTGACCACAGATCCTGCCCAACTTTAATAAAAGTGGCCTTATTTAAATACACTCATTTGTTTCAACTGTTGCATATGAACACTTTCAAAAGTTACTTTTATTATTTTTTTATTTGTATGCTTATTGTTATAACTATTGTTATTTTCTGTTCATGATATTTAAATTTAAGTTACGGACAATTTTGATGTTCTAATTTTAGGTCACTAAAATGCATTGTTATTGTTGTTTCTCACTGATGTGGATGTATATCTATGCAACAAAATGTCCTTTAGCCATTCATGGAATTTTATCAGATATGCAATGCCTTACATTTTAGCCTCATTTACTTAAGTGGTCGTAAGAAAAAAACTGCCCTAATTTAATGCTAGTTATTTTTATAAAAACAAATGGGCTTTGAGTTAGAATGATTTAGAAGCTTTTGTTCTCTGACTCTTAAGAAAAGACAACATCTGCAGCAAGAGCCACTTGTTTCATCTGACTGGGAAACATCTGATAAAGCTTAAGACTGACAAACAAATTAGCGGGAAAAAAATGAACACTGCGCTGATAGAAAGTAAAGTGAATATTTAAAAAAAGAAAATACTTCCATTAATTTGACCTTGCATGCCTCAGATATGTACAGTATTTTTAACAAAAGACCAATTAGCTTGCTTCCCATATCCCAGAGTGTAATGTGAAAGAAAAAAGACCAGCAACTAATGGACTGGTCAGATATTTTTCGTGTAGGCAGGCTTAAGTTTCGACTGGAAAAGAAGAGCAGAACCAGGAAATGGAATGTTTATTTAACTGTGGGTGTTAGCAGAGACAAGAACAGGTTCTAAGTGGGAAAGTGAGAAAAAATAAACCAATAAAATAAGTGGGGTCATTTACAAGTTTGGTTTAGTTTGGATTTTTCCATTTGTGAAATAAAGATTTTCCAGGTAAGCTGCCCAGTTACAATTCATATAAGGCATCAATATTAATGTATTATTATACTAATTTCACCAGTTTTATTATATATATACTCACATCAGTGAAAGCAGACTAATACAGGATGCCGTTGTTGAGGAGATTACTCCCAGTGAAAAAATCATACTGAAATGATCATAGTACTCAACATAGTAGTTTACATTGGTGCTTGAAATCTGTATTTTTTTTCTTTTCAATGCTATTATACACATTTACAAACAAGCATTTTGAATATTACACTTTGATTTGAAAGATGTTTGTAAAACAGAGCTTATGCTGATTGCCATTTCATTATTAATATAAAATCCTGAATCCAGTTTCACATTTAAATTAGCTGTTAATCTTTGAGGTTTCTAAAATTACGTGTAAATCTGTTTCATTTCCCTCAATAAATACATTGCTAATTAAAATATTGCTTAAATACCTTATTTTATGATGCTGGCTAGCTATATTTCCACTGTGGACCAGTGTGGAAGTCATAGTCAAAATTTCTGAAAGGTTTACCAGATTTTAAGCACCATATCACACAGCCGTGTTGGAGCACTTAATGCTGCTGCTGTTATACCCACGTTTTAGCTCCACTTTTCTGTGTGGGCTCATTTTTTAAATACACAGTGTGTATCACACTGTCCACTTTCCATAGTGTTTGTTTTTGACCAAGTGATGCTATTGGCTTGATATTTTTGGTGGCTGGGCTATTTGCAACATGCCAGTGACTGTAAGGTGTTTAGAAAATGCTAGCATTACACCTGACACCCATGCCTGATGTGCATGCCACCATAACTTGTCAGTGTCACTGCACTATTTAAAATAAATTATATATTTATAAGTGATTCTATTGGGAATTTCTTTGTATGAAATACTGAGTTTTTGCAGATCAACCAAAAGTCAGTTAATTGACACTGGGTATTGGTATTTAATCCTTAAATGTTAATCTAAAGAAATTACAAAAAAACAAATGCACACATCACTTCTTACTTGCATTACACTTGCAAGATCTATAATGCAATGTCCAATTAAATGAAATAATACAGATTGAAATACCACACAATTTAATCATTTTCGGAAAAAAATGTAAATCTGTCTTATGAATCTTGACATCTATTTAAGTCTTTGCTGAGTAAGCAGGCCAACATGAAATCTCAGGTTCTGTCCTCTGCTTGCTGCTGCATACCATTATCCTCTTGTGAACTATTCAGAATTCCTATGTTCTATGAACGGGCTGTTAGCATGAAACCTGCTGACTGGAGGTTAAGGCACTTGTGGAGTTTTACAACTTTTAAAGAAATAAAATGTCCTGCCAATAACCTCAATGGGAGGCCTATTTACTGGACCATGTATTATCTGGATTAATCTGGTTTGCATGGGGTTTCCAGCAGAGATTCATGCTGAGCCTGTGTGCAAATGTCAAATTCTGAAATATAGTTGCATGTTCATGAGACTGAGGTCTGTCATAAAGGTCTTAAAGAATAGGTATTTACAAAAATACAAAAGTGAATCACTTGGACCAAAGCAGTAAAAACTACACCAAAATGTTTTTAAATTTTGTAGATCAGTTGGCATCAAATGCTTTTGTTAAAATTTGAATACACTGTGACCTAAACATTTTTTTTTCTGTCTAAGTCCAAAGCTATGAGGGAGAGATGGCTGCTGCAGGGTACTTCAGCAGGACCTCAAGAAGAAGAGGAGTTACGCAGAAGACAAGTTGAGCAGGATGAGCTGCATGTCAAAAAGCTAGAGGATGCTGTTCATAGGTACACAAAGCTTTTTCAACATATACTGGTAATTGAAGCTGCTTATTTAACACTTTGTCTTTGAATTTATTTGATTTCTACACTATATTTGGTTTATAGTAAAAGGTGGGTAATGATGCATAAGAAACTTAAGTAACTTTTTTCTCAAGATATTTGCAATAAAATTGTAAACCAGAATATAAACCCTTAGAATATAAATTAAATTAAGTCTCTCCATGTAAAATTTTATATTGAATATCTGGTATTTCATAATCAGAAATACAGGCATGGCATAAAAGGCAACAGCATAGTTATTTTCTTTTACACAGTCTTCAAAAGGTTGATAAAGTGAAATTTTAATAATTAGCGGGAAACCACTTGATAGACTAAATATCAAACACCTGAATATTTATACACTTCTTAAAATAAATATAGATTTTCTTCTTACAATTTATAAATTATATTTCGGAATCAGAAACTCACTGATGAGTGACTGTTTTTGGTTGGTTAGTGTTTTGAATTTTTTAGACAGATGAATTTTTCAGACATTTTAGACATACCAAGTGTCTAAGTTAATGAATAAAGATCTGTAAAAAGCCAGAGGTTATTTACTGATTCTGTGCATTGTTTCTTTATAAAATAAACTTATGTAAATTAGTTTTGCAGTGGTAAAAAATCATTTAAGATTTGAATACATATTGTTATATAATGTCTAAAAACAGGCTTTGGTTTATAGTCTGTTTTACTGTGTTACTTTGGCAGCCCAAGCTGATGATGTAATTGGTTTCTTGACAATAATATTTTTGAGGACATGGCTTAAATACATTACCATATGTGAATGTCGATTAACATCTTGCTTGGTGGGTCAGGACGTGACAGATCCGAATCAAAGCTGAGATTCTTTTCATTACTGGGAGGGATTTCCTTTTATCCCCATCCGTATGTTTTCATAGCATCTGGGTTGAGCACATCCATGTATTTTCCAAGGTGAGGGTGATTATTTTAAAAGCGTGACCAGAAGATTTTAGTCACTACGACTATTTGATTCAGGGCTTCCACTTCTATATAACAACATATAATATGTAGGCATCATGTTTTTGTGTGTGGGTGTGGGCTGTGGACAAGCTTTAAAAAAATGCAAAACATGGAGAATTGCGCAGAGCAAGAAATGAACTTCAGTGAGTAAATTAAAATCTCACTGTTTTTGTATTATAATAATTTCATTACACATTGAGTTTCTGTATTGGCCTAATTTAAATGAAAAAATTGATAACTGATCACATTCAGTAGGGTTTATTTCCCATAATATATGATCAATGAGAAATCCACAATGATTACATTTCATAAAACCATTAAATTGCTTGCCACAGTTATTCGTTATACATGGTGAGTGCTGTGAACACCACATAGTTGATCTGCTGCCATCGTCTGTGGCCAGTAAGGTGACCGTTACTCACATGGAGGTTAAATCCCTTTCAGAAATGATGGAGCAACAAAATTACTTTTTCATGTAGCAACAGCAAATTTTCCAACTCTATTTCAAATGTGTGATCTTGTACTTTTTTGTGATGATCACTACCAATCCCTTCCGTCAGTGAAGCCCTGAAAAAACTATTGCTTAAATCATTTACATAATGTAATGTGTCTGAATAAACTTGTCACTCTGCCTACCATGGGAAAAGAGGCTGACTCCGCTGCTTAGGTCCCAGTAGATTAGGCTCTGTGGGTGAAGCAAAGAGTGGAAAATGGTCACAGATATGCTGACCTGAAACCATTTTTCTTCTATTTTTGGCCTGAGTTGGAGGGGAACACACTATTTCTTTGTCAGTTGTCTAGTCAAGAGTTGAGAGACTTTCTATCCCTAAGGGCCCAAAAGATGATGTAATGTGGAGGAGGCCATTCCCAGTAGCTGCAGATAATCAGAACCAGCTGGAACTAAGGCTATAGGCAGACAGGAAGTAAAAAAAAAGGTGAAACAGGAAGCCAACAGCACATATTGCAAGATGAGTCTGACAGAAGATGGCCTTTTTGACCTCTATATCCACCATGGAAAATAAGTGAGCTGCTAAAATTAAAGGGAAAAAATACATGCAATATACTGGGTCTCTCATTAGCAGCTATGGGAAGCTTTTGTTTTGAAAGAACCTGCTGTTTAGAAAGCTCTCTTACCCAATGAAAAGGCCATTGAAAAAGTAGTAATTTGGAACAGTATCTTAGACCCGTTTTGTCTTTGATTATAGTACAAAAAAGTGCATGTTAATTACTGCCATGTAGCTAAATACACAGCACAATCAATATCTTATCTTATTCTTTTTATATTGTTGTAGCAGTATTATGAAAGAATTGGTATTTATGTTCTTATTCCACCACCATTGTTGCAATTCTCATTTACACCAATGTAGTAAATACAAATTTCCTTTTGCAGCACATTCTAATGACTTAGAAAATCAGGACTTAATTCACATGTGTAAATGTTTCTTAAACTTCTGTTTTACAGTCTGATAGACATTCATATTGTACTTTTACAATGTTTTTGATATCATGAAAGGAAAATAATTAAAATAACCTGCTCAATTAGTAAGTTTACGTACACAGCTGACATCTTTTGACATTACATGCAACCTGACCAGGTGTAACAACAGAACATTATTGCCTAGTCAAGTTTTATGGGCACATTTCTTTATTTTATGTCTACATTTACATTTATATTTAGTCATTTAGCAGACGCTATTATCCAAAGCAACTTACAAATGAAAAAATCACAAGTCCGTAGTTATGAAGAAAACCAACTGTACTGTAAAATCATCAAACCTTATTGTTATTTGATGCTGTGCCTCCCCCCCCCCACCTTGTTTTTTTTTTTACAACAGGTATTTGTTAAAAAGATGCGTATTCAGTAGTTTCTTAAAACTGCCTAGTGCCTAGTGAGAGACGGAGTGTATTTTGAAAAGATAGGAAGGTAGGTAGTGAAGGTAGGAGGAGGAAGATCCAGAAATGGTCCTGTAGGCCAGAGTCAGTGACTTGTACTGAATGCGAGCAGCTACAGGGAGCCAATGGAGAGAAATGAGTAGTGGAGTCATATGAGTTCGCTTAGGCTGGTTGAACAGACGTCAGGCTGCAGAGTTTTGTATGAAAAGAAAGTAACATTTTACAGTAAGACAAGTTTTGGAATGAGTAGATGATCTTATTTCTTAATCCTTTTTGAATTAAGAGGTGGAGGTGAGCACAGGACCTTTCTGTGTGAAGTCTTCTCATGCCAGGATAATATTGTTTTTCAGCCAAATAACTTAGGGTATATTCAATTTTTTTTCAGCCACTGCCACTTTATTATTGTTGTATTTAAAAATTTTAATTTGAGTACATTGTATTTTCTTTAGAATTTTTAAAGAAGCACTTGACAATAATTTTTTATCCTTTGTTCTTAGTGCATTATAACATTCACGTTTTCACGTTTTCCTATTCAGAAATAATTTATAAAGTCAATATCCCGATGATCTCTTAAGTCAAATAATATATATATATATATATATATATATATATATATATGCATTAGCATTGGTTCACCACTTGAGGGCCTTGTAGCATTTCTGATCCCAAGGTCAGCTATTTAACGGTTTTCTACTAATGAATTTAGCAAATTAATAATAAATGTGTAATAAATGAAACTGTATAATGTCTGTTTAAATTTACAAGCCTATTAATTAAGCTGTAATTTTTTCATATATTTACTTATATGTACATTGAAGATCATCTTTAATTTTTAAATGCAACAAAAAAAACGAATTATTCATATTAGAATGTTCTTCGTAATGCTAACTATAGGAAGAAATTATTTGTTCATTATAGATTTTTTTAGCGGGATGACATGATGGAGTATTGGTTATTGCACTGTTTGCATATTTCTGTATTGTATACTAAACATACAAAAACTAAATCAGCTTGCTTCAGCATCAATTAAATGGTACATATCTGCATTTACAAATCTTTGCCTAAACAAATATGAATTGCTTTAGAGTTAAGTGGCAATGAAGCTTGACATCACTGAATTTAAATATTGATACCATGTGAAGTGTGCAACTCCACTCTCATAACAAAGCAATAACACATCTTCTGAATAACTGTTGTGCTGATGTCTCCATTAGTTAGTTTTTTTTATAAACATGAATGTCCTAAACTGTACAAAACAGTGGCCTATGTAGTTTGATTACAGTAGTGATTTTTACTGCTATCATATTTTAAGGCCATATTATGGCTTTTATTATTATTATTATTATTATTATATCACATTATAACACATTAATAACTGTATGTTTCCACATTGATTAAACTCTGTTATGACAAGAATCTATAATACAATAAATGTAGTATATAACTGGTCTTTGCTTGTGAGTAAGAAAAACTGCTTAATATCTGTACCAAAGCCAAGTCAAGACTATAAAATGGTACATTGTAAACTGTACATAGTAATCAATTATCTCTTTCTTTTTAGACAGCAGGTGTCATTTTTGGGGGGGGAATGAATGTTAGCATCGTGAGAAGGCTCCTTGGCCTTTGTTATTGTAAAGCATGTAAGCTTAGTGATGCTGACAATAGCAGGAAATTCATTTGGGTGGAGGCTGTTGGAGTTCCTCAGCCACTGCCTTCCTCACTCATTGCCAGCATTGAGAGGGACTGAGGCAATAGTCCATGGGGAGCAAGGAAGAATTTGTATGTGTGCATTTCTGTTTTATGGTTTTCATTCTTGTTTACATTCCATACATGACCTTTCATACCAGCCCAATTGAGAGAAAGATTTGATTGTTTGCAGCATGTTTCATTGAGGAAAAAAAATCACAAAACACTACTGGAAAATATTCCTAGCTGAGCTGACTTAAATCTGGTGACATGTTTGCTAATTTGAGTGATTATTTAACTGAACTTTGCAAGTATTAATTGTCTAGCCTTAATTCAGTACGCATCCTTTTATGTGGAGTGTGTGGGCTGGGATAGGTGTATAAATAAAACAAATAAAATATCAGAGCAAGCTGATATTATAGGTATAGGTTTTAAAAAGGGGACTTATAAAAAATGACATGTCATGATATGGAAACACTGTCTAAAAACAATGTTATCCTGACACCCATTTATTTACAGCTTTAAACTCAATAGTTTAAATAATGGGGACAACATATGTTTGAATATTTCATCATGTTTGGACAAAACCTGTGCTTTATAAATACTCTGTAGGAAAAGGCTTGGTCTTGACTGATATGCTGCAGTGAGGGAGTTTACACTGTGCTTAGTGTGAACACCCTTGTGGTCTCTACATACAAATGCTCAGTTATATTAACAATGTTGAGAAACAGTTGTTTTGACTCGTTTCATGCTGTTTGCTAAACTTTCAACCACACCCTTTGGGGTATATTGACCAACTGAGCTACAAACTCAGAGGATACTGGAACTCAGACATGGCTGATTAACATTCCTGCCACAGAGTCAAGAATTGTGTGAGTAGAATAGTAAATGAACAGTAATTACATATGCAAATATTCTAAATAAAGGCCATCTCTTTGTTCACTGAAGTTAGTTTAAAAAAAGAGAATCAAGTCCCAATGCATTTTCAAATGAATGTGTTATGATTTGATACCCCAAAGAAAAAATGATTTGTAAATCATTCGGCTGTGTGGTTTAGCTGGCGGTAAGCAGACACTTTTACTCTCAGCTGTACTTGTGCAATCACTGAAAATAATCCAAAGTACATTTTTATCAAACAGACTAAGAATGTTGGTGTTGTATCCAACATCCATCTGTCCACATAGTTGTCTTCATTATGATATTCCAGCAAAGAAAGAATACTGTATTTTTTAAACAGGAATGTGACTTAATGTGACACCTGCTTATTTAGGTTGGCATGAATAATAGCACAGCAGGCGTAATGTATTTTGATAGTGATCAATAACAAAACTTTATAGGTGTAACAGATATACAGATAGGACAAGTTTAACAGCAAACAAAAGTCAGCAAATAGTAGAGCAATACACTGTAACTAGGCAAATTATATGCATATTATATTATATTTTATGTAATATAATATAATATAATATAATATATATATGTGTGTGTGGAGGATATAGAAGGGTCTGAATCTTCTATTTGGGACAGTTCTACACTAAATACTGTACCGGGCACAATCTTCTTATTAATCTTATCTTCTTATGAGCTTGTGACCAGCACTATGAGCACTCTGATACATGGACCCCTAATGGCTAGGGCAACTTACTATTTCCAATTAATCTATTGGCATGTTTTTGGAATGTGGGTGGAAACTGCAGGCCTTAGAGGAAATCTATACAGACACAGGGAGGACATTAACTCTACCTCCAAATCCAACCTAGGATTTTCTTGCTGTAAACCAGAAGCACTTTGTACAATTTTATAATTCTAACTTTGCTGTTTGGAATAATTCTTTTTGGTTCCAACATGGCTGGGCTCCAGTGCACAAAGCATAAACAAGTCAATGAAGTGTTATTTTGGGTAATATGGTGTAACTTGGCCCACACAGTGACTTGATCTCAACCCAATTAAATACATTTAGGATGAATTGAAGTGGATATTTACAGCCGGACACTTTCCTCCAACAACAAATGCTTTACTGGTTGAATAAGGAAACATTTGCAATACAAAATCTCATAATATGCTTACCCAGAAATGTTAAAGATGTTATAGCAACAAAGGGGCAAATAACTCCATATTTATTAACTCAATAACTCTGTGTGTGTATATATATATATATATATATATATATATATATATATATATATATATATATATATATATATATATATATATATATTTATTTCATTTTTACTAGACTGGAATCAGAGATTTGCCTGCTTGAGAATGAAGAATCACAAATATCAGCCAAAGAGCAAGTTCTCAGAGAGAGACTGCGTGAAACAGAGAGCTCAATTGAAGACCTACAAAAGGTATGATGCTTTTCTTAAAGATTACTAATAAATGCATGTACTATATCCCTGTGTAAAAATAATAATAATGAATGGGAATGAGGTTCAGCCCTAGAGCATTACAGAAAATCTAAATGTCACAAGAAAGAAAAATTCAAAACCTTCTTTATTTTCATCTAAACCATGATGACTTTAAACCAGAAAGTGTACTATGTATGTAGAAACATGACATTTGTGTGGTTTTACAACTGAAATAGCTTTTCTTTTCTTTAATTTACAGAGTTTGCAGAACCAGGATGGAGGTATGCATTTTCGTTCATTCATTCATTCATTATCTCCCGATTTATCCTCTAATAGGGTCGCGGTGGGGTTCCCCATGCCCATCCAGGGGAGAACGTCTCGGGCGCTGGGCAGATACACCCAGGACAGGGCACCAATCTATCACTGGGCACTCACTCACACAGACACACTCTATATGGGGCAATTTTGAGAATTCAATTGACTTGATCCATGTTTTTGGACTGTGGGAGGAAACCGGAGAACCCGGAGGAAACCAACACAGACACGGGGAGAACATGGAAACTCCACCCAGATGGGGATTTGAACCAGGAATCCCTAGTGCTGAGAGGCGAATGTGCTAACCACTAAGCCACTGTGCCGCCCGGTATGCATTTTAATTAATTAAAATAAACATATATTTTTTTAATAATGTGCATGTAAAAATGATAATTTAAACAAATCTTTTAATTTTACATCTGTCCATATTATTACATATAATGATAAGTGAAAATATAAGTATAAGTAAGTGCAGAAAGATTTTTATGCATAAAATCATTATAATTTTCTTATTTCCAAACTAATCAGCATTTTCTTAAGCAAATAAAATTTATTTTAAAAGCAACATTTGGTTTGATTTGTAAAATAACTATATATCTACATATTCATCTTTGTACATCTCATAAACCAAAATTAAACAGACACCAAGTGGTGAATTAACTGCCTAAATAAATGTGGAAATATATCAACTGATGCATTTTTTTTTATATTTTATTGAAAAAACACAATCACATTAATGTCTAGCTTTTCAGAACCTATGCGTCACATATAACTATGTAATTGTCCAGAAGGATCTGTTCGGCAGTAAAACCACATGCACTGGTTCCTGGGCCCCGTTGGCTGATTTCCCTCTTGCCTCAGCTTTACTATTGAAATCCACACACTAGCTTTTGACTCTGCACTTTGTGTGTAATGATCCACCTTTTCACTGTGAATCCCTCCATTGCCACAGTACTATTATCTCACTCTAATACATACACTTTGCTTTTGCTGTCTAAGCACCAAGCTGCTTCAGACAGCTAAAGAGAAGTGGGAGAGAGAAATAGCAAGTCAATGTAGTAAGAGCAGAAGGGGCAGACCCTTGGGACCGGGGGTGAAGGGGGGTACAGTGCTGGCTTCTGACACCAGGAACCCAGTTTATTGCCCTTTTCTGTTCTCCACCTGACAGATGCAATGAATCCAGTCCCCTCCCTGAGCCCCAAGCTTCCAGAGCTGAATTTTCAATCTCTGACCACAGCATCAGGGGATCGCCAGCACACAAGAAAACCAGGTGAGACATTGGTAGGAGGGTGTGGGAGGGGCAATGGTGAGTTCTGAGAACTGCACTAAACAAGATGTTTTTTTTTAAATGAGTGTTGAGTGTTAAATGAGTAATGACTAAGAGAGGATTAAAAAAAAAATTCAAATTACATTGAGCAGAAAACCGTGGGTATTGGATTCTAAAAGTAGAATGGTTGTTTTATGTTCTGTAAATATCTAGGCAACTATAATATATATTATTTAATAAAAGTATATATGTTCCACCAAAACACTACCCAGTCTTATATTATTTTAAAGGCAAAGTGGAATTGTGTAAAAAAGTGAAAAAAGTCATACATTTTACTTCTACATGACTTTTTTTTATATTATAAGCTTAAAATAATACACAGTCTTCAACACATTATATAAGATTATACATTATTATTTATACATTATCAATGGGTCACTATTATGGTTTTTATACAGTTGTTGTTTTTTTATTATTGTCTTATAAGTAAAAATACTTCACAAATTAGTTTACAAAAACAGCTCTTGCCTATGAACTTTCATGAAAAAACACTTTATAATTATAATTTTAGAATAAATTAACCTCTGTGATATGCTTTGGATTGAGGTATCAACACATGATTCAAATGAAAACTAATAAAAGGCTGTGGTTGGACAAGGGAATAGTACTGGGTTCAAGATGTCCTTAACCTCTTAACCCATTTGCTTAAATTGAAGTCATATAGGTCTGGATTAGAACTTAATAATATTAATGTTAAGAGATTTTCTTTGTTTACAAATGCATCTAATGTTAATTTTCTAGAGATAAAAGATGGGTTATATATTCACATATACTTTTTATATAGTTTGTATTGTGTTTTCAACGTTTTTATGCTATTGTATTAATTTTTAACATAACTAAAAACATTTATTTTTGTGTGGTGCAGCTGGTGCAAGTCTTTAAGTACTAATTTTAACTCTATTGTTGTTAGCTTGCCACAGTGCATAACCTGACCCATCACACTTAGTAAAAATTAACATCCTCCCCTTTCCACTCTCCCCCATGTCTAAAGCATTATATGCCATGGAGATCAGCGTGGAAAAGGACCACAAGACAGGTGACACCAAAATATTATCTGCCTCACGTGTCAGCCCAGAGGAGGCCCACCAACGAGGCGTCAAGGTGTACGATGATGGCCGGAAGGTGATCTATGAGGTGCATTCTGCAAGTTCCACCACAGTGGACAATGGGGTGCACCCCTGGAGTTCCAATGAGGTGGAGGATCTGATGCAGCGTGTTGGTCAGGCTCGTCAACGACCTGAGGGTTCTCATGTTATTGTCACACCAGCTGAAGCTTGCATCAGGGAGCCAAGCAGCCTGGCCAAAGAGATTGAGGCAGAGATGGAATTGATGCAAGAGTGCCGAAATTATGAGGTTGAAAAGATGTCTGCAGCCGAGTGCCAAAATCACAGTGGACAGCAAAACTACAAGCAAGAGGTAGTACTTACACCGGAAGCTACCATGGACAAGCCTGTCACAATGATCTTCATGGGCTACCACAGTGTGGATGATGATGAGGAGAGTAAGAAGCTGCTCGGCTTTGATGGCACCATCAAAGCTGAAATAGTCCTTATAGACGAGGATGATGAGAAGTCCCTGCGTGAGAAGACTGTCACAGATATCTCCACTGTGGATGGAAATGCTGCTGACCTCGTCTCAGGACGGCCAGCATCTGAGGCCACAGAACTCTCCTCTGAGGGCAAAGATGAAAGTTCAGCCAAGGAGCCACTCTCGCAACCCACAGGTACTGAAAAGAAAAAACGCTGCCAGTGCTGTACTGTCATGTGACCTTCTTTCTCCTACTCCCTCCCAAAACTTCTTTTTCCTGGAGCACATTCATCAACGCTGTCCCTCTTTTTCAAAACCAAAACAAAGCACCTCACCTTATTACTAACAGCACCTCCACATTTGTGATGTTCAATACAAAATCTCCCCTCTGTCTTCTCTGACCTACTTTCCACAGAATGACTGGCTCTCTCTTTGCCAGGTCTCAGGACACAGAGCAGGATGTTAAGAGAGTGTTTTTGAAAGGAAGTAGGGAGAGTTGGAGTAATGCATAGTATTATTAACATTAGATGATAATTTGACAAAGAAACACAGGAATGAATGAAGCACCCAGGTGATTGTACAGTAAGTATATCCATAAAAATATCACAGGCCTTAAAGGCAGTCTTACACCCGAGCATCCCAAAATTATCAACCTTTAATGCTGTCGAAGAGTTTTCTATAATGCTGTAGCATGGTTTTAGACATATTTCTGTTAATGTAAGTGCATCTGATCCATTACTAATGTTTAATTTATAAAATCACTGGATATATGTACCTATGATTTAGTTCACATTGTTCCGTGGCCTTATTGAAATGTTGGACCTTTACAGCAATCTGCAGCCTTCATGTCAAATGGAAAGTGTTAAGAACCGCCTTACCCCCAAATGCTGATGCTGCTGCTGTGTTAATATTGAGAAATATTTTGTTTTACATTGTTAAAAATATGCTAAAAAGCAGAGGTGACAAGTATACATTACACAATTATATTTAGTAAATTCTGCTTCATGCAGTTCACATTTAACACCTTATTCTTTGTCTTCATTAAATGTGAATTTCTTGAGCAGAAGGATTAAGCACCAAAGAACCAGTCAGTCAAAGTTCAAATTGCTGTTTAACAATCCTTCGTAGAGGTATATCAGGTGCCTGAAAAAAAAAAAAAAACGTAATGGTTTTTGTGCGGTAATTATGCCAGATACTCAAATGGGAAATATCACAGTGTGTTTTATCCCATGCTTATAGTTTTAGGTAGCCTGCAAAAATAGCATAGTCAAAAGACAGCGGCTCTTGTTAAGCTGTCTATAAACATTAATGTAGAAAAGGCCAGGCTACTCAGAGGGTTATGGGATGCCTTAAATAAAGAGCTGTTTTACTGCAGTTTCCACTTTTCATGAATGCAGCATCAGGTGTATTTCATTCTCCTCTGTTTACATTAGCAGGTGAAATGTTTAAACAGATTTCAAAACCTAATTGTGGATTTGTGCCTGTGTGTTCCCACAATTTAAAAAAAAAATCTGGACGTTGCTTTCAAAAGTTTTTGAATGTGGAAGAAAAAAAGATCTCTGAACAATTTATGTATAAGTACATGACCATCTCTCTGACTGCTTCATACTACCATTTTCTCTACCACCCTAGAACATTAGGTCATGGCGGGCCCTTAACCTACTTTTTTAAAAATAAAACGGTGCTGACTATCAGACACTTTTGACACTTTAATAAGCAAGACCATCAGGAAATAGCTGATATTTCATATTTATACATACTTGAGCATCATCTACACTGTATCAGCACTGTAACAGCAAATTATTCAAATGAATATATCTAGGGTATACAAGAATTAAAAGCCAGGCGCCATCACCAGCAACCATAAACACATCTGTACAGTGTATAAAAATACATGAGCCCAAAAATAAATAACACCATATGTGACAGAATACAGAGTAATGTTATGAAAAACAACTGCAGTTACTAACAAGCTGTTCCACATTTTAAGCAAATTCTGTATATGTAACATACTTATAGAACATGATAAATAAAAACAAAAGTGTAGATATACAGTATTTACCTGAATGTGAAAAATGAATACCAATATTTATTTCTAAAATACAATTTTGAAACAATATATACAGTCTTATGGAATACTTTGGGCACCATTTAGCCAAAGATCATGTTTTGTTAAGTTTCTCATAAACTTTCATAAAGCTTTCAGCGCCATGTGCTGTTCCCGGTTATAAAGGGCACATACATTTATCAGGCCACATACTGATATACAAAAATATGAAACTTTCAAGCAGGATGCTGCAAAACTTTGTATATACACGGTTTTTATTTATAATGCACAACTGCCATATAGATATTTATTTATTTATATTCTGCTCTGTCTGTATGTCATTGTCTATTAAAATACAAAAACAGTGCCATATTGTTTCATACCACACAAATATATTATCTATCATATGAATTATTGAATAAGTCTGTGCCTTGCTCTAGGCAGAGTAAATGTTATGGGTTAGACAACATACATTTTCATTTAAAAAAAAGAAATCAGTAGTTAAAATAACCCAGCACCATGTGAAATAACATTTTGCATAGTTGAAACCATTTGCTGTAATTTTATAAGGCATTAAGCTAAAGAGCTACTGTCAGGGTGTGAATTTAAGCCTCAGTAGAACCAAGCTGTTTATTCCAATAGTATCCAACTTATTTTAAAATTGTCTTCCCACAGATAGTTGTATTTAAGGTAAGGTAGTTTTATTTTGTTTTTAAAACAGGCACAAATGACCAGTGTTCAAAAAATGTAATGTTACTATATATTCACAAAGTACCAATCAAAAGTTTAGACACACCTCCTTCTTTAATTACAGACAATTTATGGACTACAGTACATAAGTTAGTCCCCTTTACTCTATAATCTAATAGTCAGGACTCCAATAGACACCAAAGCAGTTATTTGGTCAGTGCATTATTCCTATCCCAGCAGTGTCACAACTTCAATGGCAATGCTGCGCTAAACCCCCCTCACCTCATCAGTGTCACTGCAGAACTGACAATAAACAATCCACCACCCAAATTATACCTGTTCTGTGATGGTCCTGACCAATAGAGAACCGAGGACCAACAAGAGACTAACAACAAAAAATCTCATGTGTTACAACTACTTTGTAATTGTAAAACTACAAAGTCCATCTATAAGGTATGTGGGAAAATAGACAATAGAGCAAGAAGACAGTGTGTCCAAACTTTTGACTGGTACTGTACATTCATATACTGTGCTTGTGTTTAAACCAGTATTTCTTTAGCCTGTTTCGGGAGGTAATTATTAGTGAGTCCAGCCACAAAACTGGTGTAGCAGGAGCAAGGAAAGCACTGATGTGTGCAGGATGGAGGGACTACAGAACCATGATTACGGTTACTGTTAACTGTTTTTGTTACTTAGGTTCTGTTATTATAAAACCTTGCACTTTTGTTGCTAATTATGTAGTAATACACCTGTTTTAGAAGTGTAAAAAATGTGTGACTATTTAAAAATCCAGAAATTTTGTATCATGTTTCTCAAAACTAAACTTGATTTGAAAAAATACTTGATTCAGGAGTGAATTTCCTTAATGCACCTTGGTGTTATGGAACTCTCTCTGACATCTTAAAAAAAGTCCCTGTATTGATTGGCTTTTGAAGGAACTCACACCCAAAAAAAGACCAAAATAATTTATTTAGTTTTTTTGAAGATCCACAATGAGGCAAATGCCATCTAGCAGCCAGTTTCTCAGCAAAACACTGCCGAATTTAATAATAGTACAAAATTTTGGCATTCAAGGTGCAACCATGTGAAACTGCTGTGCTTTCTAACAAAAATCCTGCTGTATTTTTGTAAACCTGAATTGTTAGATTATTAACTGTTTCACTTTTCATTTCTTTTTTAAGACAATGATACTACTGTAATGGCTATGTGCATCTTATTTCCTAACTAGCTCTAAACCACACACTTTCAGTCTGGACTGCCAACTGCCATGCTGTAACAATGGCTTTTCCCTTTGTATGGTACACCTAGTCCAATAAACAGCGTTTTAATTCACCTGGCCTGTCGTCTTTGCTATGAGTCTTTCTTCTGACTTGCTCCTTCAACACAGGTCATGAACAAACTAGCACTATTTTTCCATTCTGAGGCAGTGTCACTAACATCACATAGACCCTTTCTGCTCTATCCCCTTCTTTCTTCAGACTGCATGCCAAACTAAGCTTGTGTCATCACTAGTTTGTGGATAAGCAAAGGATTCCACATCAGAGCAAGGTTAGTATAGAACCATATTAAAATGTTATGTGGTGGCCTTTAAAATTTGTACAGATAAGAATATGAATTTTGGGGGTTTAACCAAAGTTGTCAATGTGGGTGCAAACTCTAAAAACAATTGGCCTTTTTCTGTGAATATAAGGTGAGCAACACTATATGTAGGGAACTATTTGGACTCTAGTTTAATAGCAGCTTTCTTGATTTTGACTTAAAAGCTTAATCTTCCAAGTGTACACTTAGCAGAAATCCTTATCAAGAGCAACTTGCAAAATTCCAGTAAAACTTCTTAAGCTTCTTGGTGGACTTATTTCCAGTGTGATTAACTTCTTCCTTAAAATACTTTCCCCAGGTAAATATGCATACATTCAAAATGTTGTGGATTAGGTAATGTTATTTATTTTTTTAGAGTAGTTATGAAAGAAATGTCATGTATTAATTTTTATTTATATCATTTATTTTATTATTTATTTATAATCTTTATGAAATATTCATTAACTTTAACCATTTGTGATCATAATTCACATCAAAGCTAACATCAAAGACTGAGAATCAAATTAAACCGTAAGAAAACACTTAAAGAAATGCTGTATGAGATGTTTATCTGCAAAATAATTCAGTTTTCTGTTGCATCCACCTGCAATAAAATGAGCTACAATCCAGATAGATTTTGTCTAACGATTATGATGCTTAATTTTCCAGCTCATATAATACATTTTATACATGCTTATTGTATTTTTTAAGGCTTAGGAGGCTCATTACAAAGCCATGTTATTTTCAATTTTTTAGCACTAACATTCTAAAGGCCATATTTTTATGATGCCATTTTTATTCATAGTTTGCTGAATGTGCAAAAACCTTAAACCATGAGTTTTTAAATGGATCATTTGTTTATATTTACAGTAAAACCGTAATTAACCAGTAAAATGTAAAACTGGACCTGAAACTGTAAAACTGCTTAATCTGTAATGAATATAGATTCTAAAAATACATACAATAAACAAAAAATAGAGTGCAAGATGCAAGTAAAAAACACTTTCGAATCTTTGTATTTAGGATTAGGATTTTTGTGGCAAACATGTCTGCGCAGAGGAGCCTGATGTCCTGGGCAAGAAAGCATCTCTCTGGTTTCGGGTATCAAACTGCAGACACAAGCTTGCAGCAAGCGAAACAGGCAATTACTCCTCCAATTGAAACTGGAGGAGAACCCAATTATATTGTACTGCCTTGTCTGATCGCAGTGTTAGACAGATGTATTTAATGAAGCAAACCACTCAGGATTTTGTGATTTGCATCCACTCAATATACTTCAATGCTACATCAGTGGTACCACATTCTCAGTAATACATCAGATATCTAAGCAGTTTAAAATTAGAATTACAGCATATTGTATTTTATAAAATTATCTATTTTCATTAATTATTGGATTTAAAACATTACTAAATGTACACAAATCTATTTTGGTAATTCCCTGACCTGCTATATTCACACTGCTGACAGCTACCATTTGATTATTATTGATGTTTGGTGTTAGAAACTGGAGCTGAGAGCAGCACTAATTACAATCTAACAATCAGAATGGGAATGCACTAGAAGGCAAACCAAGGGGAGTGCTGACTAAAGTGAAATGCATGTTGACAACAGTGTATCACATTATATTGGTGTTATCTCATGTTTAAGTCCAAAATTGAGGCAAAACAGATCACTACTACTTATATTTAGTATTTTCCGCTTTCATCATCATAACACTTTAATTTTTAAAGCCTAAAATTTAACTGATATAATTTTTTCTCTAGATTTACCTACAAATTGTTCCTCTACAGCAATGTGATAAAACTATTAAAATACATTTTTTACAATGTCTTAAATAACAGAAAAACATGATCACCATCACAATGGCAAAATTGAAGGAGCATTATTTTACTCCATGAACATTCATCAGTTATCATTTTTGCTTTCTTGTTTTTTTGAGAAATTGAGAAACTGTTCATTTTTAAATTTAGCTACATATTTTTAAGATTCAGTTTTTCATCCTTAAGTTTCTTCTTTCATTTTGCAATAATGTGTGAATGATGCTTGTGTGCTGCGTTTGTCTGTTTGTTAACTGATAAGGATTTATTGAACAAACTTGCTATTTTACTAATTTAATGATTTCAATCTAATTGGGGGATTTATTTTTATTCCCAATGCCTATAAAGTCTAACTACACATACAAAATAGATTTATACTCAAATGATTCTCCTTACCTCTGACCTCAGTTGGTGTGTGTGTATGTGTGTGCATATGTGTGTGTAGCGTAGGCTGCTCTCTTATTAAACTAAGAAACTGAACTTACTGAATTCACCCACCACTACTTCCACACTGAGCCTCTGCCTCCTACTTAAAATTATTGCCATATGTAAAACCAGAAAGCAGTCAGCATACAACAGAACAACAAAATGTACAACTCAGACCTTTAGGACCGATTGGTGCATTGCATTTATTTATTGAATATAAATATTAATTTAAAAAATTGCTAAACAATTTTATTTTATTTCAACTAATTGCATCCATTATTATCTTTATTGAGAGTTATTTGTATTAAATGCATAAATGATTAAATATTTAAACAACTGTATTATTTTCAGTACATTTACAACTATGTAATACACAGATCAACCACCTTAGTCTGCTGACTAAATCAATATTTACATGATATCATTGAGTTACACGATTGCACAGATCATAACTTCCTTGTTTTGCAAATGATAGTCTGTCGGCAAGTGACCAAAGGCAGTCAATTACAAACACATGATTTTTGTTGCAGGTGGAGAAAAGGCTCGATGTGTGCTACTGACTGCAGAAAATGGCCTGTTTCCAGATGCTACAGCAAGATCATCACATAGTCGGTTGGTGAGTCAAAACTGTGAGCTGCATCTGTGAACACCAGCTGGTATATTAACAATCTAATGATTTATTTAATGATCTTGTGTGTTTAAAGTTGGTCTAATGTTGGAAATTATCAATCGTTACAAAGGGTTAGATTTGGTGTTTGATTATTCCGTCTATATAGGGTGTTTTTTTTAATGTTACATTTTGTCCTAACCTTGTTCTTTCAATAAAATTATGAGATGCAACTAAAATCTGAATCAGTCTCTCAAGCATTAAAAAGGATATGTTACAAAAGAGTTGACCACAATATGTACTGGATCTAACAAGGAGGTTACTGTGAGGGGGGGCTACAATGAAAGAAACATTTATTTAAATGTTGGCTGCAAGTAACAGTGTAGAAGTAAACTGTATCCAATTTGCATGTTGCAATGTTTAGTTATAAATGTTGAGAAAGGTCCAGGAAAGGGCTGTTGCATATTACTCTAAGGGTTTGTTAATATCTAGCCATTACTTCAATTCTCTTTCTTACTTCACAACAAAATTAGACTGAATTAAATTAATAGTTTAGTTTCATAGTTCACATCAAAGTTAGATAATCTAAGCCACCCCATGTGTACTGCCTGTGCAAAATCTCTAGTACATATTTAAATAAGCAGCACTGTTCTTTAAATTATAGTTAATCAATTCCCTCTGCATGAGGACAATGACAATGACAAACATGTTGATTAAAACAGAAAGTAATGATCACAATGGAATTATATTGGAATTTAAAACAATTTGGAAAGTTGTCTAAATTTTTCTCTAAAAACTGAAATGTGCGAAATAAACAGAATTTGGTTAATCCACAGAAATTTGTTTTTTTTAAAAAAGTAGTTAAGTACAGATATTTATTAAAGCCCAGAATCTCAGATGTTAGCTTTTCTAACTTTCAATTAATAAATATTGTGGGTGTTTCTCAGAGTGAGAGAAGGATTTATTAAAACTCTGGTTGCAGAGATAATACATTATTCAATTTGATGATCTGGGATTTTACAAGAATGCATGTGGACATCCTCTGCATTTGCAAAGAACCCAAAATTCTATGGATTCCTTGTATTAGTTTATATTATTTACAGTATTGGTATTGGTATCAATTAAGCAATATGTAAGGGTGCATTATCAGTCTGAAAGAATCTTTACTGGAACCCTCAGTTGAACGCTCCTAATGGTCAGTAGATCAATGACACTGAGCAAATACGACAAAGAATAAATAAGAGATCTGTCCCACTCTCATAAACATTGTTAATTTGGGGAATACAATCTGTGCACTCTGTGAAAATGCAGCTTTCCATTCTATAGGAAGGCCAGCGCTTTGCTTTAGATTTGTGAGAGCAGACATTAGAGGAAATGCATCCATCCATCCAGTCCATCCATCCATCATCTTCCGCTTTATCCTCTACTAGGGTCGTGGTGGGGTTCCCCATGCCCATTCAGGGGAGAACGTTTTGGGCAGGAGAACACCCAGGACACCTAGAATCTATTGCTGGGCACACTCACGCAAACAAACTGTGGGAGGAAACCAGAGAACCCGGAGGAAACCCACGCGGACACGGGGAGAACATGGAAATTTTACCCAGATTGGGATTCGAACTAGGAATCCCTAGTGCTGAGAGTCGAACGTGCTGACCACTAAGCCACCGTGCCACCCTATACAATAGTCCAAGTAAACAATTTCTGGAAGTAATATATTTCCCGTCCCATACCCTCGTAATATGTAAAAGTCATTATGCAGGACTGAGGAAGACATTCTTGAGATGCCTTTCTCCTCTTGCAGCTGTACATACAAGCGTGTGCACCTTTTGGTTTTAATTGTGTAAGTGAACACGTATGTCTGTCCTGATCAAACGAGCGAATAGCAGGCGCTCATGTGAACAGGGCCAGCTGTAACGGGAGCGCGTAGAACGGCAACGAAACGTCGAGAGGCGCACATTCATTATTGAATGCGTGCGTGTGTGCGTGTGCGCGAAAAGCTGCTCTCGCCGCACACTGAGCAGCGGAGCGGAGGGAAGCCGCGGCGCTCTCTCCAGAGTCCCCCGCTCACTCTGCAGTCAGGACTGTTCCGTTTCCGTTCGAGCCTGCAGCCCCGTGTTGGAGGAAGCGCAGCGGCGGTGGTGAAGAGAACCGTTCTCAGCTTCACCTCCAACCCGACTGATGCGCGTCTCTCTGTCCGGGTGAAGGGCAAACACGGTTAGTGGGTTTATCCCGGCTCCCTTGTTTATGCATGAAGCTCGCTTGGCCAACGTTACAAAAACGCAAGCTCTACCATCAGTCCGATCAGGTGTGTTTTTGCTTCAAGAAGTAAGCTCCTGTAGGACAGCTGCTTTTCCGAAAGACGTCAGCGTTTTGAGGTTACTGCAGAGCCTTCGCTTGCAGCATTTCAATGTGACCTCAAGTTGGGAGAGCTGCGAAATTGTCTGCTTTACTAAAACCACAACTCTGCAGCCTACCTGCTTTATGTTTAATAAAGAAAAAGTGGAAGTTCACTTGACAGTACGAATAGAATCAGCCAGGATTAATACATGCATAAGGAAAAATAGTATTTACAACATACAACTTTTGGTAATTGTTCCCAAACAAATAGCTATTTGTGGCACCCAGACTTAAAATAACCAATGCTATTGAACCGATGTTCATTCAGCCAGTGTCAGGACATGTTAGTCTGTTGGCCTGAATTCTAGGCTTGATTTAAAACAAATCTACATCATGATTTGGTAATTTAGTTTTTGATAATTTAAAGCAAAGCATTTTCAGGTGACCTCCACGAACATTTGACTTTACTTTGAAAGCCTTGTGTCTGCCAAGGCAAACAGTTCAGTGAACTTTGCTCGTCCTACTTGATCCAGCTGTAATGATCTGTAATGCCGAGGTAAATGCTGGTTTTACTAACTGATGGATGCAATGTCATAAACACCTGTTATTAATAAATACTGTTCTACAATTTCAGGTTTGGTCAAACTAAAACCAATGTAGAACATTCAATATAATGTAAAGTATGCTAATGCTTAGGACCCACATTGAGAAAGTATTGATGCCTAGCTGCTTGGCCCATGAGATTAATATGCTGTTTAAAGCGTCCTAATATTTATTATTGTGGAAATTTGTAACACAAGTGTGATATTATATGACAGTGATTGTTTCCTGGCTTAGGTCATTGACTTAAGTGGGTTTGATTAAGCTGATATCCAAACCAAAAGGATATACCTGCTATGCAAAGAATTAGTATGTCAACATTCTGCACAATATCTATATCTTACAATCATTGGTAATCAAATTAACACTTTAATTATAAAATTGTATTTTTATTAAACCAATAAAATATCATATTACTATATACATTATAAGGCTACACAATCAATGTTCGTCAATGTGATATGAAATCTAGCAAAAAATCAGAGCTGTAAATCAAATTTGTGTTCAAATCCCATGTCTTTAAACAGACAGATACACAATGATTTTAAGTGGGTTTTTATTGAACAAATCCTATTGAATATACTCTGACACTGACTGGAAAATCTGTGTCCCTGATAAAATGAAAGTAAGTCGCCTCTGAAAGCCTAATGTGTACAAGGACACAAATGAAATGCATAAAACAGGGTACTTAAAACACACTTGAATCATTGAACATTGTCAAATTGTGGTTTTCTTTACTCCTGCTTATTTTATCAGCATAAATGTTACGCAAGTTTTGCTAAAAGTTTCTACCAGCTATGTGTATCCAAACTATACTGCACTAAACCGGAATGAAGCACTTTAACAGAACAATAAAAGCACTTTAAAGGTAATACATTTTTCAGTAGCCCTCCATCTGCAGTCAGATTACAATACACCGATCAGCCACAACATCCTGTCAGGTGATGTGGCTAACATTGCCACTATATATAGTGTATGTGTTTGCCAAATAATGCCTGCTCGGTGGTACTATTGGGGTCCTGATCATTAGAGAGCAGAATAAACCGGAATAACACTGTATGTACTTCAGTCATAGTGACTGATAGGTGTACAATACTAACTGTTTACATAAATATTTTAATAACATCACATGACCCAAGGTTGTAAATGTAGATTGTTTAATTGTTGTGCATTCAGAACTTATAATTGCTGGATTGTTATGAAGATAAAAGCACAATATTGTTTTAATTGTACTAAATAAACCATATGCTGTAGGCTAGACTTCTTCATTAAAAGTAAGATAAAGTGAATGGTACACCAAATAATACATTTGCTTGCCAGTTTTGGCAGCGGTTTGGAAAGACACCAATCTTTTTCGCAGGAAGTGAGGTCAATTTTTAAAAAAAAATTATTTTTGATGTGAAGAAAAGTTTCAGAGCCTTGACTTTATGTCCACTCTATCTATTTTAGGGATGTTTTGATTGTGAATTAGGCCTTGTTGTCTGAAATTAATGCATAATTTGAGCAATGATCATACATATTATTGCAGAATGAGAGCTTATTGACTTCATCATCACCATTTTGTTTTCTTATTCCTTGGCAGATGGACAGGCAGATTTCCTTTTTGACATTATATCTTCCTGGAAAATAGGAAGGATGTTTCCCCGCTTGTTTCCCTTAGCTGTAATAGGAGGAGTACTGAGTAGCTGTGAGCTTATCATGTGCACTCACTGACAGAAACAGGACAGTAAAACCTGCATGCTATGTTGGTCTAGTTCAGGCTCAGGTACTGAATGACATGACAGATGTGACAAAAATATATAATTCTTTACCAAATGATAGAATTTAAGCAAAAGGTAGTCACCTTAATCCCCAAACACATACACTCACAGACACATTCACAGATGCTTCCATGCCAAGACTTTTTTCCAAGAGACTGAAAAGATTTCAATTCTGTGTTTCTCTACTTTTATTTTTTTCTTGTGTCTTTTGGATCTTGTAAGTTATACTCTAACAGCTGAACAGTATATGGTTCTGTATTTGGAAGCTCTTGGATATTTATTTTTCAGTTTGTTCTGTTCTGACCTTATTTTTATCTTTAAACATGACTTTGAGAGAGAAAATACTTATTATTATAGAACATTATTATTGCATTGTCACTATTATATTACAGTTACAGTTTACTATAAGCATGTCCCATATGTATGTTTGTGTGTGTGTGTGTGTGTGTGTGTGTATGTATGTGTGTGTATATATATATATATATATATATATATATATATATATATATATATATATATATATACACACACACACACAAACACATTCAAACAAAGGTATAGATTAGACCCAGGCAATTATGGCTACATCCATCTCTTTAACTGACTTGTATGGCCTGCATAAGGTCAATAATAATTTAGGAATAAAATTTAATTAAGTGTACAGCATACATTACATTTGTAATTCCACACATACAATAAAGTCATCCTCAAAACAAAAGCAATGACATATTGTATTAATTTTAAATTTGGTTTGGTCTTCCACAACATTCTCAGTATATAGTGTGGCCCATTGAAAACAAATAGGAAAGAATGTGGACAGATGACATTTTAAACAAACAAACCCATCTGTCTGTTGGTGTTGGGCAGGAAAAATGCAACTCGTTGTAAAGAATGAGCCTTTACCTAAACTAACTCTGTACATTGCATTGTTTTGTTCTGTTTAGTTGTGAATAAATATCAATGCAACTTAGGATTTTAACATTACTGTACCGATTATGCTTGTAAGCAACAACAGGGAAATTTTATCTGGTTTGCAGTTCTGGCTGTTTGAATTCCCATTCTCTATCTCGTGACCTGGATTTGTAATGGTGAGGTGCTGTTATGCCTGCAGAATAGTAGTACTTTAAATTGCAATGACCCATTTAGTAGTTCACATTTAAAATTCAGCACCCTGCAATTCTGAATGTGGGGGACAAACATAAATTGAAATGTTAAACACTCCTGTAGGGTATAATATGAAGGCCTAATTCTGTACTTCGTGTTTCCTGGGAGGTCTTTTTTACATTTAAGTTTTTATTTTCAACTTTTGACTTCACTTAAACATGAGTAGGAGAGAACTGGGTTTGGTGGAGTGATCCTGTGGTAACCCAACTGTCAAAAATATTTAAAAATATGTACCATCATGGGGAGGCACGGTGGCTTGGTGGTTAGCAGGTTCGCCTCTCAGCGCTAGGGATTCCCGGTTCGAATCCCCATCTGGGTGGAGTTTCCATGTTCTCCCCGTGTCTGCGTGGGTTTCCTCCGGGTTCTACGGTTTCCTCCCACAGTCCAAAAACATGGATCAAATCAATTGAGTTCTCAAAATTGCCCCACATAGAGTGTGTCTGTGTGAGTGAGTGTGTGCCCAGCGATGGATTGGCGCCCTGTCCTGGGTCTATCTGCCCAGCGCCTGAGATGTTCTCCCCTGGATGGGCATGGGGAACCCCACCGCGACCCTAATTGAGGATAAAGCGGGAGATAATGAATGAATGAATGAATGAATGTACCATCATGTATCACTACACCCTTTTTGGCAGAAAAGGAGCCAAAACCAAATGTGTTTTTCATTCAGATTTTAATCTTTAATTTTTTAAACATTGTTTAAAAATTACAATAAAAAAGTAACTTTTTTTAAGACCACATGTTAATTTTTAAACCACCCAACAGAGAAGTCTGTGAATATGTTGCCTCTACATGATTGGCTGATTAAATGATAAATGTACAAATAAATATATTTGTACAAGAGTTCTGATTTTAGAAAGGACTACCCAGTTTAGACAGAAAGACATGTGTGATGACTTCAAAGTTAATCCTTTATATTCCAACATGAACTAACTTTTTTAATATCTTAAGCTTTGATGGGTCCTCACAGCATTATTATTATCAGCTATTTTGAGATCTGTACCTGATTAATAAATTACAGTATTCTATGCTACCTTCCACTCCGAATTGTTGAGTGACAGGACATTACTATCAAAGTCTCCCACTCTTGGCTCCAGCTAGCAACAAGGCAATCTGTAGTCTGATTGTGCCAGTCTACCTCGTCTCATAAAATAACTCATCTATGCTATCAAATTTCAAATGAGCAAAAATGCTAGGAATTGCAGAATGATTGTGTGGTCATAATATTGAAATATAACTGCAGAGGATGTTTCATAATTAAATTCTTTAAAATGAATTAAAGTATATTCTACGTTTGCTAAAAAATCTTAGTGCCTTTATTCTTTGCCAGTCTCCTTAAATATAGATATGTTAAGGGAAATTGTCGTAGAAGTAATTAAGCATGGGAGCATACAGACACACATACTAAATAAAGAAGGGTAATCAGGGTCTGGAAATAGGATTAGATGCTGTAATTATCTTCCACTGCCCCACACAGCATGGCATTTTAGGATCACTCATTCTTTGCCATCCATCCTTTCCATGTTCTCAGTAAATGGATTGGCTTCTGTCTATAGAACACTATCAAGAGCAGCCTTGAGGACAACAAAAGTGCCAAATTGGGTTTGATGCTATCTACAATGAGGGTATTGATAGTGAAGCTCAGGGATATTTTCGAGAATATGAGTTCAGGATCTACCAGGTAAATGACAAGATTATACTGTTCGTGTTACAAGAGGTACCAGGAGAAGCCTATCCTTAGTGTCGTATTGAAGATATATAATTAGAATCATGTTATTTGGTTGTATGGGTTGTGCAGTAGGTAGCACTGTCAGCTTACAACAAAAAGTCATTACTGAACTCTGATTCAGTGCAAATGTGAATGCAAATCATGCTTCTTTACCTGATGGATGAGTATGGGCTTAGTAAGTTGAGTTACATTTGCTGTAGGGAAAATGCAATGGGTATGTGTTTATACTTTGGCCTAGGCCCTTTTGTCCCTGTAAAGAAAAACCTTAATGCTCTAGCATATATCATGACATTTTGAACAATTTGTCCCAAGTTTTGGAACAGTTTAAGGAAGGTCATTTTGCGTTGTTACGGTGCACAATTCAAATTAACTGGTTTACACAAAGCCCTGACCTGAAGCCTATTAAAATATTTTGTGATGAACTAGAACAGATGTCTCGCATCCAACATGAGTGTGATGTCATAAAAGCTCTTGTACATGCATGCATGCAAAATTTCCACAGAAACACCAACAGAAAACATTCACAGGAGGATGGAAGCTGTTCTAGCTGCAACAAAAAACAGAAAGAGGAAAAAATGGTTCAAATTCATAATGATGTCATGAAATCCCCTATGATTATAATATCCAAACATCTCAACACTTTTTACATTTGTAAATTGTATTGAAAATATACACATTTTAATCACAAAATGTAATGTCCTGAGTCCTATTCATCATAGCTCAGGTGATATTTTAGCAAAAACATGGTTCTCTTTCACTTGTATGTAACCAATGGGAAATATGTTATTAGAGCTGAGGGTCTTATGTCATTACAATGTATTTAGAAACAAATTCATAGCTCTAAGTATACTTAATGAGGGTCGGTGGGAGAGCCACCACACCATGAGTAATTGGGCTAATCCTTATTAGTAGTGATCACAGACAGCCTTTCACTTCTTTGTGTCACAGTGGCTGCCAAACATGGAGCCATGCCAGTTTCACTTTTCACACACCAGAGAATTATTAGTGTCCTGAGGTGGATATTATGATGTCATTACACCTTTTATTAGTCTATCAATAAAAAGGAACCATCATAAGACCACTACTGACACAAGATCACTTGTTTTGTATTAACCGCGTTAAGTACTAAGGTGGAACTGGGTTTTTAGTCTGTACTTAAGGTATTTTAGTTTTATGTTGCTTTGTAAACATCAGTGTTTGACCTGCTTTTGATTACAATTGTATTAAAAGAGCAAGCTGACAAGTTGTAAAACTTAAAGCATGCTTGCTTTTGAAATGCTTTAAATCTTTGTATTTTTGTTAGCAGAACATTTGCTGTTTATTAATACCCAATACTATATGCACTCAGAGTGCTGCCATAAATCGTACCTCAATTGTAATTGTAATTGCTCTGTATTATTCATGTAGAGTTATTCAGATTCTTAAAATCTGTAGCTGCACAAATGTTTGTAATATATTTGGTGCAGGCTGAAGTGAGTGAGAGATCAGATTTCTTTAAAATGCTGCAGTTGCAGATATAGTATTTGGGTCTGCATTGAGTCTTTATTGCGTTTTTTTTTTTATCAATAATTCAATTTTAAATTCAATTTTAAACTTTCCCTTGTAGTGTATCTAATTTCCTTTCTTACTTTTTTAACAAGCAGACATTGCAGGGCCTTTGTTTTTAACTTCCACCTTTCTATTTCATGTTGCCATCAAGTCATCAAACCCTGTTACCTGAACTGTTACCTAAAGTTTTGTAATGCAAGATTACATTTGTGTTATAGATTTAAACCCCTTTACCACAGAAACATTAGGAATACCCTTGTGGGTGACCCAGAGGTGCAGTGGTTAGTGCTTATAATTGACAGTATGAAAGTCCTGGGTTCAGTTTTTGTTTTAGTAGAACAATGGTCCTTTCTGTGTGGACTTTTCATGTCCTTACAATGACTGTGTGTAGGGTTTTTATACCACAGACTAATTGCAGATAAAAAATATTCAGTCCATTTAATTTGATGCTGAATATGCAGGTTTGCATAATTGCGTGAATTTATTTATTATTTATTGCCAATCGCCTGCTTCCATTCTTAAACAATGAGACAAATTCAAGTAAATGACAGTTTTATAATAACACTTTAGGTATAATATCAATGAAGTCAAGTCTCTTTAGAGCATAGACTGGAATAAAAGCTTCTGTGTAAAAATTAATTGCATATTCCACTGAAAAAGGATGGACATATAAAAGCATCATGGGATCTGCACATAAAAGGGTGGATAACAAAGCTGGCATTTGCAGCTGTGCTTCTGAAAGCCAGGGGGCTTTTAAGAATGTGTTTACCTTAAAATAATGAAATACAAAAGTTTCACATGCCATGTCCTTTTCTATCCTTTTTCCTTTTGTATATCTCCTAAGATTTACTCAGTTTTCTAAGCTGACCAGATGTGATCTTAATTACTGCCTTTTTATATAGATACAATATTACATTCATGCAAAAATACTTAAACAATAAACAGTATGGTGGTGCTGCAGTAAGTACTACCTCACAGCAAGAAGGTCTTTGGTTTAATTTAGGGAGACTGGAGCACAGGTCATTTCTGCATTTCTGTGTGTATGTCATCACTGTGCCGGTGTGGGTCTCTCCCATTGTCGTTGGTTTTCTCCCACGTACAAAGACATGCAGATGGGTAATTTGCCCCAGCTATTGGAGGGGTATGTTTTACTGAACTTGTGGTATATTATTTATAAAAAAATGAAATGTGTTGATACAATAGAAAAATGTTAGTCTTTCAATACGTTTTTGATGCTTGTTTTGCAAATTAGCACTTTTGCTGTGTTTCTGCTTTGTACAAAACTTGCTGAAATATGGATTAGTGTGTTGCTGTAAGAATTCTCAGACTTGTGCTTCCTCTGCAATGTGGGCTTTACAGAGGAAAATCACTGCTGCAAACAAAAGCAAGCTGAATAATGACAAATGGAAAAACTTAGGACAAAGCTATTAACAGCAAAGTATAAAGAATAAATGAAATACAATATTTATGCAAATTAATGCGGAATTGTTGCAGCATCATGATTTATTATTGTTTTTCTGTTTTAGAGTTTTATGCATTGTTAAAGAAATTTCTGTTGCTAATGCATTAGATGTATGTTGTTCACCATCTGAGTTAGCAGTGCTTATTGTGGCTGTTGTTTTGGTTTTGATAAGCATTTACCCTTGGATACAGACAAGAGGTTCTTCTTATTTGACCTCATCTTTCACGCTTGGCTGCAGGCAAAAACAAATCAGCTTGTTCCTTTCTTTATCCTGCCGTTAACATGTGCTAGAGAGGTACTGCCATTTTCGATCCAGTCTCTTCTACACCTGGCGTCGAGTGATTGCCAATGTTGCTTTGGCTAAACTATTGCATGGCAGGACATTTCTGTCTTTAAGCAAGGCTAGCCCATGAAGTAGACATCTAGACATTTCCTTAGCTCCAAAATAGCCAAAGGCCTGCTATCTATCTATCTATCTATCTATCTATCTATCTATCTATCTATCTATCTATCTATCTATCTATCTGTCTATCTGTCTGTCTATCTGTCTGTCTGTCTGTCTGTCTGTCTGTCTATATATATATATATATATATATATATATATATATATATATTGCACACTCACAGACTAATATTTATGTGATGACAAAGAAAAAGTAATGGATCATAATGCATCTTTTGAGTAAAAATAATTCTGTTTATATGGAAAGTCTGTTCAGTTTGCAAAAAAACTTGAACTTAAACTAAGGCTTAAAAATTATTCAGGCTTAAAAATTATTCTGAAACAAAGATATCACAGTCTGTATCTTTAATCTGGTAAATGATCAGAAACAGATGCAGAAACAGTCTATATGCTTACTATTCTCTATAAGAATATGTAGTTCAAGACATAGTTTAAAGCAAATTCAGGGTTATATAAATCTGTTATGCTGATCATTTATTTATATTTTGTCAGTCCCAAGCATTAAAATGTAATTATTCAATTAGTAAAAACATTAACATGAATATATTGTACCTTAATTCTAACACTCATTAATTTGAATAATAAAACTAATAATATAAATTATAATAAGGAGAAGATACTGTTCTTAAAGGGCATTGTTATATAAAACAAATTTTTTTTTTTTTTTTAATAGTCAATTTGGAGTAGAGTATTAAATGTAAAGTATGAAAATCTGTTTTAAGTAGTTCATAATAAAATTTTCCAAAATGTTATTTCTATACAGGAATTAAACCTAGGACTTTACTGTTTAAAGCCTTAATCGTTGTGTCAGTGTGCAGTCTTTGACATAAATAGCATGCCCTTTGATTGCTGTGTGAATTGCTGTAGATGCAGTGTTTATGCATACCAAAAATGAATAAGCTCTCACCTGACGCTTAACAAGTACAATGTTTTCCTCTCCTGAAAAGAGCATTCTTCTTAAGCACATAGCTGATCTCTTTGAGAGAATAGATGCTTGGATTTGACGTCTCTTTCAGATCCTTTGCCTTAAGAGACCAGGCAGGAGAGCCATATAATTACTTCTGATGTTAATCTCATTTTCAGCTCAAAAGCCCTAACGGATGACTTTGCACGAATGACCACTGCTGATGTATGCAGTATTGCCATAGTGCTTCCCAGTGCTTTTGTTTTTCTGTCCGCCAAGGAGGACAGGAGTGCTGGTAAGCGCTAATTAAAGGAAGAATGTGCATTTAATAATAAAGTCAGGGAATTAATGGTTGTTTGCTTTAGAGAATCGAGGAATAAATGAACATGCTGAAGTACACTGCACCATGGCAAGTACTTTGTCTGACTATGGATAAAAGCCTTAGGGTAAGAAGTCTCATTTTGCATATTTCTAATTCATTCTAAGCAGATTCTTATTTAGAAAAAGCTTCTCTGTCAGTGATGAATATAAAATAAGTCAGATTAATATTTGCTATAAATATGCAGTAATAAGGAAATTAAAGACAATTTAATAGTGCTGCACTGTTCTTTTTAACAGCTAAACCTGTAATCACTAAAGATGAATAACTGAAATCTTAGCATATGTCCAGTAAGTTTCATTGTCTCAATTCATGTGAAAACAAATATGATATTTCTTCTTGTAAAAACTTGTAAAGCTGTTATGTTCCTTAGGTGGCACTATCATGTTGTTAAATAAAACAGAAATTCTCTCCAATTTCTACAAGCCCTTATATCTTTATATATAATTATGCAATGTAAAATCCAATGTCTGGTCTTTCAGATGCATTGTGACTTGTGCTGAACCATGTATTAAAGTCCTGAAGCCTACATAACTAGCATCTCTCAAAAGCAAAGATCACCGCATATTACTGTAGCCTGCTGTGTGACCACTGGATTTAGAGCAGCTGAAGTGTGCTCTATTTTCCCATCTCCCACCGGTGCAGCAAAGCAGGCTGAATCTGAGAAAGAGTCTGAGAGGAACAGTGAACTTTAGAAAGTCATACCAATCGGTACACAGCTTTGATCAACATTCTGCCCTCTACTAATTCTTGCTTAGCTCCATCATAAGGGTATGATATAATAATAGAGTGATACAGTACAACCTGTACGGTGTGTCCATATGGTGCTCTTTTACTACCAATACCACTAAGTGTTTATGGGTATACATGAATAGTCAAAATTGACAGATGGAGTACAAATTCATTTATTTATTTTCTATTCATCCTAATTAGGGTCACAAAGGAGAGCTAGATCCTGTCCAAGTACCCACTGGTTGAAAGGAGTGGGGAAATCCCTGAACAGGTTGTACTGAGCACAAACTCTGTGAAACGCTGGTGTAGAAATGATGTGACAAACATGTTAAGCAGGTGTTGGTCTACAAAATTTGTGTTTATTGTAGTTTATTGTTGATTGAACTCCATATTAAAACTGTGTGTACACACATGAAAGATTGTTTACAGTTTCCATTAGTATTGGTTGCCAGATACTGGTTTTCCTTGTATGCTGCCAGGCTATCGCATGCTGCTGACAGTATCCAGATGAGCCTCTCACTCTTACCCTCTTCAGATTAGAGGATATATTTGCCTCAGTTCTTAAAGCGGTGTTTAGAGCCCAGACTGCCTGCATGTCATCTGTGTTTGTTCTGACGCTCACTCGTTAGCTCTAAAAACACAAAGCCATTTGGAACACTGATAGGTCAGCAAGAGGGCTACTGCATTTTTGGAAAATTTGCATTGTGAACATTACTTTTGCAAAATGTTTCATTACTTTTTATATTATTTTTGGCAGGATTTATAATACTAAATTCTGTATACATTAATGTTCAGTATACCAACCAATGTTCACTTATACTTAATGTCTGTTTTACCAGTTCCATTTATCAAATGGCTTAACTTTGTAATTATATACTGCTGTGCATTGGGTTTTTAGCATATGTTGTAAGTTTATTTTGTTCTTTCATGATCCAAACAACAAAAAACACCATAAATGAAGAATTTGAGTGGTGGGTGATTTTCAGTACAGCAGAGACATTGACATTTTGGTTAGCGTGTGTTCTGTAGTTTTAGTAAAGTAGATCAGATCAGCAATAAATGTGATCATACTTGTTAAACTTTTTCTTAAGTAGTGTAGACAACAAACTTTTGCATGACAAGATTAACAACTAAGTTTGAAATACCATTGCTATGTGTCCCTCATTTTTAAGTCATGATCTATGACTATTTAAAAAAAACATTGTCACACCTCTGCTAAAATAGTATCCCACACCCAAAAACTTTGACCTCATCCATAATATTGTTTTCTGTAGCATATGTTACAATTTTAACATAGCCTTCCATAAGCATGACCTTATAAGACTTTACCCTCGTATATTTTCACTGTAGTCTTTAGTAACCACAGATTATTCCAGCATTTAAACTGTTTAAACTTGCAGTTTTTAAAGGGTGTAATTTTTAAGTAATTGTATGCTTTGGTATCTTAACAGCCTAGATTGTTTACATTAACTTGTTTGGCCCAACAGGTTTGCTGTGAACCATAACACTATCTATTACACTTCAAGTGTAGTTTTATGACGAGACAAAAGGTTGCTAATAAATGACTGTGCATATAGCTGTGACAGCTGGTACAAGATGCACTAGTGTACATCACAGACTGCTGTAATTACAGAGTGTTCACTCGGGACCAGTGTAACACCCTAGGTGTTAATTTAACAATAGTGATTTTGCTGTGTGGGCTGCAAAATGCAGACAGGACTGGTTGCTTTGCCAGACAGTATTGTTAACCACACAACAGTCAAATTCTCAGCTTCAAGGCCGTTCTGAGTAAAATAAAAAACAATAAAAACAACTTTATGGATTTGTCACATCTGATAGCTTTGAGTGTGTCTCTAATAGAAAATTTAGACTGTAGGAAAAAAAAAAGTTTAAAAGTTTGAGCTTAACAAAAACAATCAAACATAACAATCCAAATTTCAGTGAATATATGTATATAATCTAAGCAACATTTTACGTTTTACTTTATAATGTAATGTTGGCTACAACTGTAAAATTCAATAAAACTACAACTGTGCTATAAATTGACCACAAGTTAAGATAAAATGCAGTTTGACCAAACATTTGCATAAGAAAATTCTTTTTGCAGTGGGTTATATTTAAATAGTTATTATATTTATAAACCTTTTTAAAGCATAGCAGTGAATTAATTATAAATATGTTTTGAAAATGCACGCCATTTCTAAAAGTCCTGCTTCTATTTACTGAATAATGCTGCGCCATGGTGCCACCACCTACCATTTAAGTTAGACACTCCTTTGTAGCAAAGCTTTTAGTGCCTTTATTGAAATTACAGAACTTGCATAACGTTTCTCACAGTGTGTGTGTGTGTGTGTGTGTATATATATATATATATATATATATATATATATATATATATATATATATATATATATATATATATAATAGTATAAATAGTATTATTATTATTAGCAAATAGTTTAACAATGGCCAACCTTGGGTGAATTAAATTGTCAGTAAAAACGTGGCCTTTGTTGCTGTTATCAGCATACGATTGTCTGTTGTGTGCTATTTAAAAGAAAGTTTATTCTTTGCCGCAAGGTCAATGAACATCTGATAGCAGCATACTACATGTACTTCTCATTGATAGAGTGAATTATGCTGTTTTTGATCCAAAAATTGTTTAAAATATGAATGGCCTGAGGAAGTTAATACAACATGCCTCATACCAACTTAAACCGCAATTTATTAGTACGCTTTTAAATTTATAAATAATGTAAAAACATCAAAAGCTCGTTTTAGCTGCCTTGTCATAACCGTTTATAGAATTTCTTTACTAGTCATGATACTACAAGTTTAAGTTAAAAATAATTGTTTAATAAACCATGTTGGAGTTTTGCTGTAACAACTAAAAAAGCTTATTTATGATCATGAATAAGTACAAGGGGGTTATAAATCTATCCTGAACTGTAATATGTTTAAATAATTGTTATGTAGGATGTGTACTTTTGTCTTATATGTACAACACAACAGCATGGTCGATGGAGTAAATGACAGAATGCAGTGTTAGTCTGTTGCAAGCAATTCAGTCCCAACCAGGGAATCAGGGAACACTGACAGGAATAAGCACTTGTGTCTAGGTTGGGTTCACCAAATTAGTTTGTAAAAGCAGACTGGATGTCACGTTCTTAACTCTGCCCAAAGGTCTGATAACCACCCTGTATTTAGGTGTACTCCCTTAAAGGGGGTGTTACAACTGCTTCTCTGTCAGAATGCCTGGAAGTCAATGTGTATAATGTGTGTCTGTTTGTGCATACGGCACCAGGTCGCATGTAGGCGGAACAGGGGACAGGGGCCGGCTCTGACACTGGAGTCTTTGTGCGTGTTTCGGGAACACATTTAAAAACCCTAAACCCGCTTAAAATGACATCTTAGCCCATAGCCATATAGGGCAAGAAAGTGCATATAGAATTGAGACATTGTAGAAGTGTGTGCAGAAAAAGAAGACAGCACATGGTGAGTGGTGAGTGAGGCGTGCCGCCCTTTCACATATGCAGTTAGGAGGAAAAGGAGGAGGAGAAGAGGGGAAAGGAAGGAGTAGCCAGGAAAAGGCTTGTGTTTTGCTGGGCAGGGTTTCTCCTCTCAAAGACCTCTAGCTGAATAGAAGTAGAGCTTTATTTCAGTCTGAATGCTTTATGGATTTTAATAAGACTTTAAGGCTATCAAGGTCTCAATCTTAGCTAGTCCTCTATCTTGGATGAGATAGCACATAATATCTGATTCTCCATTTACTGGTTGGAAAGTTGCTAAAGAATCAACGGGGCTGAATACACTTTGAGTTGGAAGAGATTCAAGATTATAAGGTAAACTAGACTAAATATCTCAAACAGAACCTCACCCCAAACCAACAATATAAACAATTAGACAAACAATGATGCAGGGCTGTTTTTTAGAAGTGAAGTTTATTTTGTTAAATATTCATATGTATTTTTCAGTGGTTTATCATGATTTAATTTGCGTGTAACAACAATTACATGTACCAAACAAGCGAAACACCTTTTTTTTTTACATGCAGTTACATTTTTCACCACCAGAATCACTGTGTATGCATGATCAAATCTCTGAAAATATTTGTGTGACTGTAAAGAGGTTTTTGAGTTGATGACCACATTTGATGTAACAAATTCAGATGTATGAAGATTTACTTATTTTACCTCATACAACCTACTTAATCAAAATATACCTATTAATCCACCTGAACCACATCTCAATAACAATGTTATATTTGCATCGATCAAAAAATAAGAGCGTTGTCTATTCAAACGTATTAAAGAACCACATACAGTGCCATTTTGTGAACCTGTTTAATTGTTTCTAAAATGTTGTTTTCACCAGATTATTTTATTTATTTATTTTTGCCACAAATGTCTTGCAAATGGTAAATGTAGTTAGCCAAATTAGCCTGGCAACTAATTCAAAAATTGGTCAGTAATGTAATAAAGTTATTAAATTACAAGGTAAAAAACAAAATTTCCAACATAGTATTTTAATTCATATTATATGAAAGGCTAGTCAGTTATTTTAAATTGCAAAGGCTGCCCCAAAAACTCAACAAGGTGACACTTAAAGACCCTCTGTTGAAGTATTTTTATTTTATAGATTCACAATGATATTTATTTCAAGTACATCATTTACATAGCACTCACAGATTTCCTTTGCTGGCATGCAAAGTTAATGTGTTTGGTCATATTTACATTGTTCTTAGATCGTTACTTGCTTTGCTAAAAACTACCAATAACCAATAATAAGCTACAATATTTATGTGCAGTCTGGCTTCATTTTATTTTGAATAGTACATGAGCACTTACCAGTTAGGAACCACCTAACCTTGATGTTTATAAGAATTAAATGTCAAGTCTCTATGCTACACAGTTAAATCTAATTCACATGACAAAGTCATATACAGCCCTAGTACAAGGCAGTATTAAAAGTATATATAACATAATAGACAGATACAGCCTGTTCCACAAATTTCCTGTGTATAATCTGAAGTCACCTGACCTCACCCTTGTTAGGGACAGTTGAGTTTGATTTTAGTGAATAAAGAAATTTGTGCAGTTAGATGAACTAAACTTTTTCACTCTTTTTACATAAATTCAATGTTTCTCCACTACTTATTTAAGCTTATTGCACTTATTAAAGCCTGAAGTTAAATGCAAACAAAAGTCAAACATTACATATAATCACCTATATAAAATTTATAAAACAAAAAGTGGTAAAATGTACAGAGCATTATTTGGGACCCAAATATATTACTAAATAACTTAAATAACCCAATAGTTATACAGGATTTATGTATATGGTTATTTATTGATTTACCCAGTTATCTATGTGTATTATTTGATTTTTTTTTAAAGCTGATAAATATGTTGGTAACATTGCAGTATTTGTTCAAACATTATGCAGACTTTTGTTTTATGACATAGTTAATCCATCTTTAGAATGTGATTTGCATCACTGCTATTTTCTTCTCTCACTGAATTTGGCATCATGATGAGTGTTGTTTGAAATAATTTGGTGCATTCCAGTCTGGGCATGTCATGCGCTACGTCACAGCTGATCATTTTTACAAAGCTGTTAATTTTTAATTTTTTGGCCATTGGCATGGGGTGTAAGAAATGTAAGGAGGCTTAATTCTGAGTATTTATGTCAGTGGAGTTATGATTATAAACCTGATTTTAGTGTCTGATACTCAAAAAATTGGAACCCTAGTCTAAAGCTTCTTCTGTTACTGCTGATCTCTCATCAACTTTTGTTTCAAAGAGAGGATAAATGAAGCAAACATGCTAGCATAGTGTCTTTTAAAGAAAAAGTCTAAAGAGTTTCTGTTACCCTATAACAGCCTAATAATTTCCAGATGTATGTATGAAAACACCATCAATCTGAAAAAAGGACATTGAGCTGTGAAAAATAATAAGTATATAAAACATAAAAGCTTCTGGTTTGGTTTGCTTGGCTCAAACATAAATGTACATTTTAATTAGGCAAGCCAGAACTACATATCCTTCATCGCTTATAATATTCAACAGGAGCCTCAAGGACAGTTGAGCTATGCCGGGAATGTCAGAGGCAGCCCAGTGGGTGTCCACATCCCCCCCACTGTGAGTGAGCCTTATTACGGCCAGAACTGCCAAGGAGCTTGACCAGGCCTTAGAAAGTGAGACACTTGGATTGAGCTGGGGTCACAAACCATGGGTGCTGGTTTAGAAAGGTCTGGGAAAATGGACTGGTTTGGACTGTGCAAGCTGCTTTTAAATTAGTCAACAAAACAAATTTCAGAGCAGGCAATATGACATGATATAATTGTAAACAATTCCATAATATGCTATTAAGAAAAAATTATTTACAGTAAAAATATAATGGTAAATATTATGGTTGCATACAGTAACACAGTTAATGTTTATTTAGTTAATATCAAATACCAGGAAAAACAAACCTAAAATGTGGCTTATTCACACATAATAGGATACTTATTATTTCTATATATATATATCAGCAAAACATGTATTTTAGGTGAAGTATATTGTTGCATCTGATATCACCTACAAAATTGTAGTAACTATTTCTGATATAGTAGGCAGTTTTGATCAACAAAACATCAGTCTTTTTGAGTAGGGAGGTATGCAATAACCACACAACCTCAGACATGATGCATCTGCCAGATTACGAACTGCATTACTCACTACAATGTAAATCCATCACATCCAAGTGCAAGTTTACATTTGTATGTAAATAATGCATCAATAATTTTAACCAGGGCCACAGGATCAGAATAAAGCTTCTAGTAAAGAGAAATGTTTTAACGGCCCAAATATATGAACTTATGCTGAAGTTAAAGCATTTTCATAACAATGAACATGATGTATGCACTTTGAAGCATTGTAAAGTTTGCGTTGAACATATGTTCAAAATATTAATAATAAAAGGTTTTCTGGCTTATTAAGCACATATTTCATCTATTGTAGTAGTGTTTCTGCACAAACAAATGTGTCTGGCTGATGCATTTTTAAACAGTCACTATTATTACTTTATAGGTCTACCAGTAATATCTGAAGTCATGAGCTGTGTTCCCAATAAGCGTATTAAGTGTACTCTTTGTCTGTTTTTTTTTTTTTTTTACTCGAAGGGTCACATGTAATACAAGTAAAAGACCGTAGAATGAAAAGGAGATTGTAGTAAACATGTCCTAAGGCAAAATTCTCAAAAACAGGGACCCTTATTGAAAACAGCTTGGCCATATACATTAAAGATGCATAGAGATTCATCTGCTTTGAACATAATAGGGTAAATAAATATTGTTGTTTATGAGTACGTAGAACCATTTTTGTGCATTTTGTCTGGATTAACATCTAACAGGAAGCTGGAGATGCTTGTTCAAAGGTATATGCACATACTGGAGTTTTAAGAGGTTATATCTGGCACTGTCAACACTATACCAGGTTTATTTGAATAAACTTATATATATCGCTCCATTATCTTCCGCTTTATCCTTTACTAAGTTCGGGGGGAAGGGGAGTTCCACATGCCCTTCCAGGGGAGAACGTATTGGGCGCTGCGCAGATACACCCAGGACAGGGCGCCAATCTATCGCTGGGCACACACTCACACAGACACACACACACACAAACACACTCTATATGGGATAATTAGGAGAATTCAGTTGACCTTGTTCCATGTTTTTGGACTGTGGGGGAAACCAGTGAACCCGGAGGAAACCCACGCAGACACGGGAAGAACATGGAAACTCCACCCAGATTGTGATTCAAACCTGGAATCCCTACTGCTGAGAGGCGAATGTGCTAACCACTAAGCCACCGTGCCGCCCTAACTTATATATATGAATAAACTTATATATATGTGTGTGTGTGTTTTAGACTTGATTTTAAATGGCTCTGGAACCTCTTAAAGTGGTTTCACACCCAGAATGTAACAGAACATAGTCTGTTTAAAAACATTGTTTAAAGTTACTCGGGTATAAAACAAAAGTGCATGTGTGAAAACACACTGGGGCATGTTTACCAGCCCCACTGTTATTTACAGGTCAGAGCAGTCTTTTCACCAGATCCAACCAAAAAAACAACTGCTCAAGAATGTGTTCCTAGAAATAAAACTGCTGAGCAATGTAATCAACCTGAGCTGCTGTTACCATTTGAAACATTTTGTGTTTCCTTTTTTTGGAGAAAAAAATGTTGCCATTTGTTATGTGCTGTTATAAGTGTTATAATCTTGGATTGCGGAATTCGGTAAGGTTGAAGCTTTGCAATGTGATGTGGCAATAAGTCCTGCTTTCAGTCTATACACCATGCCACTGAGTTCTTTTAATGACAGTGTATGTTCTTTGAAATTATTCACAAGTTACTGAATCTATCAGAAATGCAATATATGTGATGCGCAAGGAGAAGTTTCAATTTCAAAAGATCTGTCACATCAGATAGCTGAGCTACTTTTGTTTTTACCCTGAGGACTTTAAAGTGGCTGTGAGTCCTCTCAATGTCCCACAGGGAGTCTACATTCTTCTTGCACAAGGGACAGTATCCCTCTGTTTCTGCTTACTAAAAATATTGTGATTCATGTGAATGAATGTCAACAATGAATTACTTATATTCTCAATTAAACAGATCAATCTGGGACAAACACAGTTTGAGTCCACCTTTAAAAGTTTCTATTGACATATACTTAAATGTAATTATTTTGTTCGTTTTCAGTTACCTGATTTAATAGCTATTTATAGAACACAAATTGACAGGTAGAGTCCTTTAATGTTGCTTTGTCACTTTTAGCCACTCTGGTATCTTATACAACTACATTATGGCAACAACATTAAACCAAAGAGGTCTGCTTTTTTATTATTTATATCCTGGATCAGATTGCCTGGGTCAGAGTTCAATAAACCCTTTCAAACCCATTCTAATTCACATCATCTCATGAAACTTACCTCCATTATTCATGATGGTTCCAGTTTCTTAGTCTAGTCAATTTGTGCTGTGCACAGATTATATGAAAATGAAGTGTAAATAAAATCACTTAACCCCATACATAGAGAATTTACTATACACAAGTTCTATAATTCATGGTCATCATACCTATATTTATGTGTAAAGCATTGCTAATCTGAGTTATGTTTCATATTGTTTTCAGAAATCTTCAAATGCCATAAAGGATGACGGCGAACTCCAAATCCAGAAGAATCTGAAGAGCGTCTCTTTTCTAGAACCAATCAGTGTAACAGCCAGTGCTCATAACAACATGGAGCTGGGTGCACAAAATAAAAGCCAACTTGCAACAAATGGTGTGAAGCACAAAGGAGAGCTGCTGGACAATGAAGTCGCACAGGAAATTCGTTATCTTGATGAGGTTCTTGAGGCCAATTGCTGTGATCCTGGCTCTGAAATGTCTTCAAATGGAAGTTGTCCTTCTACACTTATGGCAATATGTGTAGATGGAAATGGGCCATCTGTTCACGTTACTGAAGAGTCGTCACTGGTAACGGATGAAGTCATTATTGAAGCAAAAAGAGAGAACATTTATTGTGATGGCAATCTGAATAGTAATAAACCAAATGGTCATTCAGGAATGACTAGTGATGACCATCATAGGTCCCCAGAAAAAGGAACAACAATTAAAAAGGAGGCCTGTTTTGAGCTACGAGCATTCCATGAAGATAAAAAGCCAGCTAAGCTCTTTGACACACCATCTGAAAAAGAGATAAGAGTAAAAAAGGTTAGACCCTCAGAGGAGATTGCTGAACTTGAAAAAGAGCGATTAGAGCTCATAAAAGATCAGGCTGTCAAGAAGAATCCAGGAATTGCTTCAAAATGGTGGAATCCACCACAGGAAAAGACACTAGAGGAAGAACTTGAACCTGAACAATTAGAGTCACTCAAAAAATATGAGGAAAGGAAGCAGAGAAGATCTGATTTTAATCGACCTCTACAGACCTCTTCCAAACAAACAGTATCTTTTGTTCAGCCTGAAATAGGAAATAAAGAAGACATTGTGGTGAAAGGCATTAATTTCTCTGCAGCACGCCAACAGTTTGTCCAGATGGATCATACCAAGCATGAACAGCAACCAACAAAAAGAAGTGTAACACCTCAAATGTACTCTGCCAAACCATTTTCCAGAACCTCTGATACTGACAGGTCAAACAGTTCAATTACCATTAACCCTGGTAGAATCATAATGGAGGATGCAGATGAAATGCATTATATCAAAGCTGAACCAGGTTTTTGCAGTTCTGAAGTTATATCAACAGAATCGAAGAACTTTAATGACACAAAGTTAAAAAATGATGATTTTACCTGTGCACGTGCAGTTATGACTATATTGAGAGATGATGAGTCAGATTTCCAACAGCGCCAACTGTCCATAAATAGTTCTTATCATCCTGAGGAGATAGATTCTGGTTTAGATGACCTATCTCTTAGATCTCAAGACACAACAGTTCTTGAGTCATTGTCCAATGATTTAAGCATGGATAATATTAGTGACAGTGGTGCATCCAATGAGGCTACAAGTGCCTTCCTGGAGAACTCCCTTGGAGATTATTCCTTTCCATCTACACCAGTTGCCACCACACCAATAAATGGAAAGCTGGAAGACAGAACCAAATCTCCATGTGATCAGAGTTGTTCTGATCACTCTGACAGCTTGACTGAGTACGAATTAGAATACCATGCAGGTATCCTGGTTCAAAATGCCATTCAACAAGCTATTGCACATCAGACGAACCAGTGGGAGCCACTCCAAGCCATGCAGTCATCTCCTATTTCAGAAAAGGATGTAAAAATTACAGAAACTTTAGCTGAATATGAAGAAAAATTTGCAAATGTGCCATCTTTTAAAGAACCATTAACTGTCAATGTCAAGAAGATTTCTCCACCTCAAATTAATGTACATGTTCCCACAATACAGGCCCCATCAAATATTTCACTAAACACTGGAGGGGGGGTTCCAAGCCCTTCTTCCCCACCAAATGAGAAAACGGAGTACAGTTATTTTAGTAAGTACTCAGAGGCAGCAGAGCTCCGAAGTACAGCATCTGTGACCCGTGCTCAGGATGCAGAAATCACCTCAGGGCCTTTTAAATTACGTTCCCGCAAGCAGAGGACACTGTCCATGATCGAAGAAGAGATTCGGGCTGCTCAAGAAAGAGAGGAAGAACTTCGGAAGCAGCGTCAGGTTCTAAGCACTCGTTCTAGTATTAATCCTATTCACAAGCAGAAGACCAATAGCCTGCCAGCTAAATTGGTCCTTACTGGAAAGACAGCTCCAGGTGAGTCAGCTTTACTATAAAGCTATAAATCTACATATTCTGATCTTTTAATTCACTTCAGGTTTTAATCCAGATGTCATGCCAATCCAGGTCAGGGTTAGTGGATGAAAGCTCTGGATTACTAGATATAACAGTGATCGTATTCAAGATGTCATTTTATTTCTGTACAAATCATGAAATTATAGCTGCTGCTAAAATGTCTTAGGGGTTTATCACAACAGCCAGTAGTCCTGGTTTGCATCATTCCAATATGTTAAAGGTGAAAAGCCACAAATGCAAGTGTATTTCATAAAAGCTTCCATTGTAAAAAAATTTCACCCCCACCTGCCGCACTGCATGATTCCTATGGAGAAGCTGTTTATATGTTAAATGAAAAACCTTTAATGGAGTGCAGGTCATTAGGAAAACTAAATGCAAATTGACTCTCTGACTTGAGTTAATACATTAATTATTATTTAAAAAACTGTGTTGCATAAACATGCTTTTCTTTGTGAAACACTCTTTGTAGCATTTTTGCCCTGGTTTAGTTGACGATGCACTGTTAGGCAGTTTTATTTATTTAAAACCTTAGATTTTTGTTGAAATGCAGTTATTTTTTAGATATAATAAAAATTCATCCGAATAGCAATCAGCTAAAATAAATAAATAAATAAATAAATAAATAGATAAAATTATACGTTACATAGGGCGGAGTGGGGGTACAAATCGGTTGAGTTTTGAATGAGTTACTGCCCTCTTGTGTTGGTAGAATGAAACGCATGGAGTAATTTAGAATCGTTTATTAAGATATTGGTTAAAAAGCATCAATCTAAATTCATTACATTATGTTAAACTATTTATTAGCATTAAAGAGCTTAGAAAATGTATCCAAGGTCCGTATGTAGTAACAGGGTTCTAGTTTGCAAGTTTGCTTAAGTCAGTTTAAAAACAATACACTTTTTTAATTAAAATTAATTGAATAATTAAAGGTTTACAGAGTGTAGTTTTTTTATTTTAGCTTTGGGGAAATTGTGCCTAAATAGTGGTTTATTTTGCATTATTTTCATAATTTCGTAGTTAGACAGACAAATGACATCTTGATGTTCACTGTAGTACATTTAGGAACCATTTGTAGTTGTTAAATCATATTTTCTTTTCAACTTGCTAAATATAAACATTTACATTTCCAATGGAGCTTAAACTAAATTCTCTATGTAAGTTTGACACAACTATCCCTAGTACTCTGCCCATTTTTTGAGCATGACTTTATATTATGACTGGCTGATTAACATTAGTTATACAATGTCACATATGTTATTATTTACAAGTTTAGATAATAGAAACATTTATAAAAATTCAAGTTCAGTCTGTAATTTAAAAACTATTTTTAATGTCTTTATATTAAAAAAGGAAAAGCAGCCATGAAACTAGGGAAAACACTGAGTTCTGTCTCTCTCAGTGCTACCCACACCACTTGGGAAATCATCAAGAATGTGTCTTAGAGTTCTCATTTCCTCTGCACAGTGTTCCCTGACGTGTAGATGCAAAATGACCAGCTGGACCTTATTTTGCTCAAAATATTCCACAGTTAATAGCAGGATAGTGATGGTGACACAGTCAATGTCTCACTTATCAGTTGAATTTTAATTTTTTTTTTCCTTTTTGATTTCATTACTCACAGGTTTAAATGTTAAGTGATTCAGCATGAAATCAACCTTCACAGACATTTCACAATCACTCTGTGGGTTGTTTTTGAACCACAAGCAAATATTTTATAATGTAACTACACAACAGTGACAGAAATATTGACTAGTTTAGCACGACAGCTGTGGATACACATATTTCGCACTAGTGAATAGTAGCTAAAATATTTGGACCTGCTTCCTGTGTCCCAGGGCTTGGTGTGGTGGACGCCGGTGCTTAAATTCCACTCTATAGGCTCTTAAAGACTGTCTTCTGGCAATAGAAGGCTGCTGTAGGTGTAAGAGGAAGAATGGAATGTTGTAAAAAAAAAAATTTTCATAAGCTCATATAAATGTGAGTATTAGTTTAACTCATTTAAACTTATTATTCTTCAAATGTTTGCATTTTTTTTTTAGGTAAGATTGAGAAGATTCGTTCTGTGACTCCAGTTTCCCCAGCCTCGTCTGAGGGTGCACTTCCGTCCCCTCTCTCTGACCTGGGGAGTGATGACTCAGGTGGGGGTAGGCCTAAAAACTACATGCAGACTCTAATGGAAGATTTTGAGACACACAAAGTAAGACGTCGGGAGAAGGCAGAAGATAGCAGCGTGAGTTCCATTTGGTTAATTTGTGTTTTCTCATCTTTAAAATTTGAATATTTCAATAACAACACAATTAAAGATAGGACAATGATACTTACAAGCCACACTTTGTATACACATTATAAACTTTTTCAAGAACTTTTAACCAATGCTTAGAAATTTGAATTGGCTGTAAATATTATAACCTAATTTAATGCTATTTAATGAAATATAGTTTACTGAATCGCAGTTGGTCATCACCTCACTTCCAAGTGATGCAACATTGTGTAGAGGAACTTTCACTTTTGCATCACTTGACTTTTAGTAAGGAAGTGGCAGGGACTTTCCACTGCAAGTTAATCACCCAGGAGGGTTTCATTTTTTATATGTGAAGTAAAGTATTATTGTGCTGGTTCTAAAATGTTCATCTTTAACAGTGCTCGTTGAATCAAAATAATAGGCTATTTGCCACTTGAAATGAAAAAAAAAACTTTCGTAAATTAACTCATTTAATTAGATGATGTTTTATGACCTTTTTAGACTGTAAGCAATTACATGAGACGAAGAACTCAATCCATAAGGATGCAAAACAAAATGAATGCTGTATATAATAGCAACCTGGATCTTATTGACATCAGTACTGTGCATTTTTGACCATGGTTATCATTTAATGTGCTTTTTGTTACAATGTTCAGTTCTTTAAAGTTCCACAGGTTAACCTTAGTTAAACTGTTTTAGTATTTTAGTGTTTTGTATTGTTGGTTACACCAATGACACTTCAATTGGTTCTGTTTTAAATTCTTTATTTTCAAAAAACAAACAAAAAAAAACTTTTATTTTTTATACTTTACATTTCTGGAGCTACTCTTAATTATCTGTGTTTCTCTTTGACTGAGTAATGTTTCCTTTTTCCTTCTGATCAGTATGCTCATCTATTGCTCGCTAATGATGTTACATCTGAGGTACTGGTAATATCCTTGCCTGAAAGCACACTTTGCTTGCTTTTTGATGTCAATGCATGTCCTTCATTTTTATCTTCTACCTTGGTGTGATGTTTTTTTTCTTCACATTCCAAATATGTGGAATTATTTTAGTTGTATGCACAGTAAAAAGCATGTGTTTTTATTTGATTTTAGGAGTGACACCTTTTTTTACAATAAATGTTTTGACCACAATCTGCCCTATTCAATAGCCCCGCCTTTGTCTGATTCCTCCAAATTCATTAAAAAAGAATGTCCAGCTGCCATGTAACATTTTAGGATTAAAAGTCGGCATATGGGGAACCAGGAAACACAGCAAAAAGAAATAATATATGCAGTTGCACTGAACCAGTTTTAGGATAGGTTGAACACATTGGGCTGGAGTGGACATTCCAGTTCAATAGAACAATATACAATGCACCCTTTGATCCTAACACCAGGTGCTAACTTGACATAATCTTAGCTATCTGGTATTATAATGCTGCATGACATGTTTCTTTTCCTTTGTAATGTTTGTAATTGCCCTTCACTGTTTGTGGGAATTTCCTTTCATGAAATAATATCAATTAAAAGTATTCAGACATTTTTTTTTTTTTTTTTTTTTGCTATAAAGTAAAATCTTGCTAACCATACTGTATGCAATAATAGCTACAATCACATTTAACAGTATCTTATTTGGCCCTTAGACCTTATTCAATGTCTTTGTCCTGCTAGTGAAAAGCTAACTATTGTGAATTTCACATCATTACTTTAGAATTATAAAATAATTAAGTTATCAAGTTATAGTATACTGGTAGATAAAAAGAAATAGATATACATATTAAAAAACGTTTTGCTATGTGTGGACAGGTTCTGGAGGCGACACGTGTGACCCGCAGGAAAAGCAACATGGCTTTACGATGGGAGGCTGGAATTTATGCAAACCAAGATGAGGCAGAAGAAGAAGAAGAAGAAGAAGAAGAAGAAGAAGAAGAAGAAGAAGAATAAACACCATGAATTTATATACTTAAAAAGGGCAAAACAATATATTTAAAATGGACAAGAAGATAACTTGCATCATTAAGATGAAACCAGTCACATCAGTGCTGACAAAGCAAACACTGAGCATTGATTCACCAAACTGCTAAGAAGATCTAGATGCAATCTTAATGTATTATTGTGCTTTCCGTATCTTTTTACAATTCAGGATGTTTTCCTTGTTCATGGATGCAGTATGCTGGACAACTTACAAAGACCAAGGTGATATTAAGATTTGGATTCCTTTCAATCTTAGTAGTTTGATATTGATTTTAAGATTAGACTTTGAATTGACACTGCCATCTGAGTTATGTTTAATAGTTGACCGAAGTATCAGGGATCAGGCGCAGTATTTGTGATCAGTGAAAGTGAAGTTTTCTATTTAAACAAGAGAAACTGGGTTTTTAATGCAATGTGTGGAAATGGTTAATCTTCTGAATGTCTATGTATAAACAAATACAAAGACTAGCACATTTTATAAGCTAAACTCTGATTGTGAGTGTGTCTATATATATATATATAAATATATATATATATATATATATATATATATATATATATATATATATATATATAATAGATCAATTAGCTTTTGTAAATATTATAAAATTCAGACTAAAAAAAATACTTCAGTAATATCTGGTTATGGAGAAGGATGATGAAAGTAGGGAATTTTAATGGTTGGCTTTAGAACTTTATGGACTAATTATGTCCTTGCATTAGAGTTTTATAATATTATAGTGACATCCTTTAAAGCAAGTACTTCTGCCACCAAAAGTAATGGCTAAACTTTTTTGTCTGTTCAAAGAGAAAATATGAAAGGTATAGGAAACAGAATATAATGAAAAGGTATTAAATTATAAATTACTGAAATAATGCATAATCTTTTGTGTGTTGGATAAGTCCTGGTCATTAATTATTCCCTAGTCACTATATTTATAGATTTTTGCAAAAAAAATATGCATGAGTAGAAACTAGAATCAGCAAATTATTTTTGTGTTTTCAGTGCAATAGCTGAAAAATCAATACTTATTTCCAAATGGCAATAGGTTAACGCAGCCTTTATAAGTAAAATATTTAAATGAACATAAACTGTATAACATTGTGCACATTATCACTTTTAGCAAGTAAACAGTAACTGTGCATTATATAAAATTTCTTCAAGATGTGTTAACTTATTTTTATTTACAAAAGAAAAAAAAAAGAATAAAACATGGAATTTGATCTTGCATGTTTAAATTTTTGCTGTAAAGCTAAAATTAAACTGTATATTACAGACACACTTAATTATAGTTTTCTTTATAATTTATCACACAGGTACTTCTGCACAACTGACAAATAAACTGATATTATTATCTTAATTTACATACATAACTTTAATGTAACTTTTAAAGGAGACACAATGTGCATGCATCACCACACATTTTTAAAAGTATACTGATCCTGGATCTTTCAGATGATTTTTAAAAAGCTCTACATATTTAAATATGAGATATTTTTATTCCATACAGAGCAAAACAGAAAGGAAGTATTTTAAGATCTTGTGCCAGAAGGTCTAGACTCCAAACAATCCAATATTCAAGTTAGTCTCTGTAATGATTATAGTGTTTATAATGACATCAGCTTAAAAATTATTTAGTACACCGATTTAACCTGTCTATTGGTTATGGTTGTCATTTCAACTGATTTTAAATCAATTTGTAAATACAGTGTAGTGGAAAATTGTGCTTTGTTATATAGTAAGTACATATGCAAGAAGAAAAGTATTTTGCGGGTAAGAAATAACCAGCAATTGATAATGGATGTGTGTATATATATATATATATATATATATATATATATATATATATATAAAAAAATGCCAATTTAAGGAAATGAAAATGCTTGGACAATGTCTTCATTTTACATAGCATGCCTTCAACCTTTTTAGCTTTTAAGCAATCAGTCTAATTAGTTTTGATCAGATATTAAAGAATGTGGATCTTAGTATCTCAGAATTTTTGTATTCATATTATGTAGTACAAAAAGGATTTTGACACACATCTGTCAAAAGCAAGTTATGTTTTTGGCTGTGTATTAGAAAAGACAGATTTTAAGAATGTGTTGTTTAATGTACAAATAAGGGTTTTATTGATTATGAATGATGTTAAAGCACTATGACTTTTAGAGTGGTTTGTTTTATTGAGAATGAACTGGTGTCCACAACTCTGCTTATCTGACCAATGAATATATTTTATTAGCTTTGTTTTTATTGTCCCAGTACCAAGTTAATCATGTGTGAAATATTAAATTGCATTATTCTTTCTTTGGGGTAAATATAATTTCAGCATCATTATTCACTCAAATACATGATTTATACTTGGTGTGCTGTGTGACTTTGTTGGTAGATAGATATTTTTTGAATAATAGAAGGAAATAATTTTATTTCTGTAGTGGGTTATTTACAGTGTGAATATTTTATGACTGGGACATAAGTTTTACAGAAGCTGGCATTTGAATACCATTTACGTGTGTTTTTGCTTTTGTGTGAGTGTGTGTGCATGTGCTTGTTTTTAGTATGCATATGTGTGTCTTTAGTATGCAATTTTAGACTGTCAGACATTTACAGGGCTAAAGGGCTGGAGCACTATGTAGAACTTAATGCAGTGTTGCTTAAGGAAAAAACACAAATCACAGAGTATTTCAATGCTACACAGTAGGTTCGATTGAATATTCCAAAGACAAGTCTTTGACTTCTGTTGATATGATGCTCTTTCATGTCAATGATTCCAAACTCTCAAAGTAAAGCAACAAAGACCGGATGAGAGCCAGAATACTGTAAACTGCTGTCAAAACATAGTATTGTAATTTTTTTTAAGTATTCTGCAAATAAACAAGTATCACTTTCAGTGAATTATAATTGAATCTAAGGAACCTAAAGCTGATAACTATAGGAAATCTTATATTTAGTCCCCGGACTCAATCCACAGGTACAAATATTACAAACTTTGCTACATTTAATATGTGTCTTGTGCTATGTTTGCTCTGTTCTCCAGCATTGGAAGCCACTCAATTCTTACAATATATTGTTGTTTTTTTTCTAAGCTTATGAAGTGGGTAATAAGTGCATTTGTTTTTCACTTTTTTATGTTAACCACTTACTGTATGTTAATATATTATGCTTATGTTGTTTTATAGTATTGTAAGGCTCACTCTTATGTGCATATATAATTATTTTCTCATTAAAAACAAAATAAATTCAAGATAGTCTGTTTTTTGTTTTGCTAAACTACATTTCTACATTTTAAAATATTTAATTTAATAAACTATTATAATTAAAACATGTATGTATTAACATACATTAAGGTATTAGATTAGATTAGATACATGGATTGAGAAATCAGTTTCTGGTTAAACAAGGCCTCACAGCTAACAGCAGAATGGACTGTTTCTTTTTATTTTAATGTCAAAGCATAAAAGCAGAAGTAAAGCATATCCTGATGCCTTGTGTATCTCCATGTAACTATATGTTTTTTTTAATTAGCACGCAGTCCTTCAACTAGTAATATTAAAAGGAAATTTGAATTAGCTGCAATACAAAAGAAAATCTGGTCAGACGAGTTCACCCTGAAGAACTAACCGTTTCCCCACACTGTCTGCATTCACACAGTCTGAAAGCATGTCATTGTTTAATTTTGAACAAAATCCAAGTACACGGTTACAAATGGTATGTAATTGTGTTGTTAAGCGACTGCTATCCAGATTCTACAATTATATTTTTGTCTATTTACAATATAAAAAAGGTATGGCAATTTATTAGATACACCAAAAATAACTGAGGTGTATCCCATGAACATCCATGGGATACACCTACCTGCAGTCTGATGTGTACTTTGCTTACTATCTCAGTGATGAAGCTTATAGAACACGTTACTGAGGCTTAGCCAAGGTCAAGTTCATGTAGGTGTTCAGAATGATTCACCACCACTTAATTCCTTCTTTGGTTTCACTCTCCTTTTGTTTCTTCTAATAATTTGACTTTGTGACTTTCACTTTTTGTGTGAAATGTTTATGAATATTTTTGTCTCATCTACCTCGTCTATATGAAAATTGTTATAAAATTTAAGTTTATTAATATAATAATTGACCTTATAAAAAAAAGTAATATATTTTTATTATTATTATTATTATTATTATTATTATTATTATTATATTAAATATTAGTAGTAGTATTCGTAGTATTTACATATGTTAATTGATGGTCAAATTGTAATAATTTATACAAAAGTATAAGATGAACTGTGGAATAGCTGTGCACAGTAACAGGTGGACTAGAGTAGTTAAATCGATAATATTCCATGTTCTCCCCGTGTCCGCGTGAGTTTCCTCCGGGTTCTCCGGTTTCCTCCCTCAGTGGATCAAGGCCCAGCGCCCGAAACGTTTTCCCCTGGATGGGCATGGGGTACCACCCCCGCGATCCTAATATAGGATAAAGCGGAAGATAATGAATGAATGAATAATAAGTGCCTAGATGACCTTTCCTGACTGCCTAACTAAAAGTTCTAATGTCTGGAATGCAGCTTTGTCCGCGCCTCTCAGGACAGCAAAGCAAAGATTGGTTAGTCTGTACTAATCATGACTAATCTGCAAACTATCTAGTTTTACTTCCCTGCAGCTGAATGACGCGGGTGGTTGTTTCTCCCCTACCATGTACGTTTTTTTCAAACACGGAACTCAGAGCCCAGCGCGTCCATTCTTACTGTGACTGTTCTGATTTGACTACGGAGGGCGCGAGTATCCAGTAATGGGGGTGACACCGTTTTCGGGGGTGGAACATGAAGAGTGAATGAAATTGAGTTAAAAGTTTGTCAAACATCTGGCCGTGGAAGAAACTGGAGAGACATGGCCGCGTGTTTCCGCGCACATCTGGAGCCGATGGTGTTCTGCGCGCAGGTGGCCAGCGCGTTTTTCGATACCGGGTTGCAGATGGTGACGAAACAGAGATGCGAGGACCAAAACGGATCCAGCACCGAGGAACATGGCGAACAAAAAGCCCTCTCTGACTTTTACATGGTTTTCAACATGTTGGGCAAGTTCATGCCCATTTTCCCAGCCATTGTGCTTGCCCGTCTTGGCGATAAAGGATACCGCATGGTGCCCATAATCGTACCTTTGATTGGATACGCCACGTCCAGAGTCCTGCTGGTGTTGGTTATTGCGCTTGATTGGCCATTAAAGGTGATGTACGCGGCGCCCGTGGTACACGGACTCTGTGGCGGGTTCTCGTCGTACTGGGCCGGTGTTATGACCCTTATATCACTTAATACAAACGAACAGAATAGATCATTGCGAATCATGCGCACAGAGTTTGTGTACGGCCTGGCTGGCTTTCTGGGGAGCCTGTCCTCTGGGCATCTGTTCCAACTGTACACGGTTGGAATTAAACAAGGAGTTGTGATGGCAATCTCCAGCGTAATACTGTATTTAATTTGTCTTGTCTACGCTATGTTTGTCCTAAAGATGAACGGACAGTCAGATCCTGAGATCAGGCGTGAGAATTCCATTCATGTGAACCGCGATAACGTTAATCTGGCGCTGCTATTTGTCAGCGGAATCATGTACGATATTGCAGTAACAGGGGGCATCGAGATTCTAAACGTATTCGTACTTGGAGAACCTTTAAGTTGGAGCGCGACTGAAGTGGGTTATGGAAACGCAGCCGGCTCTTTAATCTTCATCACTAGCTTTATTGGAGTGAAGGCCTTTACATTGAGTGCACTGAGCGACTCGAGCATGGTCATTATAGGAATGCTGTCCTTTCTCTTCGGCATCTACTTCATGTCATTCGTCACCAACAATGTCACCTTCTACTTGGGTAAATATGGACCAGGCATGACACTGCACATAAACTGTATGAATAAAAGTATTGGAACATAACTTTAAAATACACACCCACGTTTCTGTCAGTACAAGTCAAAGGTTTTAACACCCATTTTGCTCCACTTATCAGTTCCACTTACTGTAAAAATTGTGGTTCTACAATTTCAGATTGTAATCCATTTGTTTGTGGACTACAGTACATTGTGTATGTCCGCTTTACTCTGTTCTCCAATGGTCCTGAATAATAGAAAACAGAAAACCAACAGGGAACTAACAAAAAACAAAGAAAACTTATATGGTTAATAAAGAAAATGGACTATCTCACATAAGGGTGGTGTGTCCAAACATTTAGTCATGTAGATATAATAAAATTTATATATTATAATATGTTACTTTGGCAGCAAGGTGGCTTAGTGGTTAGCACGTTCGCCTCTCAGCACTAGGGATTCCCGGTTCGAATCCCCATCTGGGTGGAGTTTCCATGTTCTCCCCGTGTCCGCGTCCAAAAACATGGATCAATTTGATTGAGTTCTCCAAATTGCCCCATATAGAGTGTGTGTGCGTGTCTGTGTGAGTGAGTGTGTGCTCAGCGATAGATTGGCGCCCTGTCCTGGGTGTATCTGCCCAGTGCCTGAAACATTCTCCCCTGGATGGGCATGGGGAACCCCACCGCGACCCTAATATAGGATAAAGCGGAAGATAATGAATGAATGAATGAATATGTTAATTTATTCTAAATTATATTTAATTAAATACTATAATACAAAAGAGAACATTAGTGTGGCTTGTTTATTCAGGAGTTTCACTAAGTAGTTAAACTGGAATGCTTACTTTGGCTGCATTCTTCATGGATTACTTGATAGAGTATTTGTAGGGTGTAGCTTATGTGTAAAATTAACTGAAAGTATTTTTTAATTAATTTTTAAGAGGGTAAAATAAGAGGTGTATGCTTTTCAAACTCTCTCAACAACATCTGTTCTGTTTTATGTATATTGTTTGTGTTAAGAAGATGCTAACTGACAACCTGTTGTACTACTTTTTTTTTCAGGCACATATTTATTTATTCCCTATAATCCAAAAATATGCAATTAATAAGATTAATTATACATGGATTATACATCAATAGACCTTGCTGAATAGGCTTCAGCACCCCCTGAGAGAGTAATTTTCTGCATATTATTGAGTTGTTAACTGACTTGTATGTGTTATCCAAGTCAGAGTATTTTAAAAGTAAAAATATAGGACATATCAAAAATACTCTCAAGTGTTGCTTAGAGGCTAGACTGTGTTGCACTAAAAAACAAAGAAATAGGCACCTACAATTTAAGAGGCAAACAGCAGGTAATGCAAAAATGTGAGAAACACAGGACTGACAGATTCAAGAATGAGGAACTGAGATCAGGAAGTAAGCAGAGTGAGTGTAAGTAAGTAAATATGGTCAAATGACACAAAGTATTGATAAAATTATTAAATTACTGAATGACATTTGTCAAATTACCCATACATTGACCTTAATATTCAAAAAAATAAATGTAGGGCTTATAATATCTTAGTATTGCATATTTAAATATTTAGATTTTTTTTTAACTTTGAGATCATCAGGGAAAAGGCTTAACACAGTTGTAGAAGTTTAACAAGATATGCACAATGTACAGTACATGAACTCAAAAATGCCACCAGTTTACACACAGAGTTTAAATAACATCAGGTTATTTTACTTTGCTCTACTGAGATTAGAGCTTTTCATGTAATTTTGTTCATTTATTATTCTAAGTCAAAATCTGAAGAAAATTAAGAGGAATACAATTTTATGCTGAGAAAATTTAATTTAAATCAATATACATACAGATGTTAGTTTAATGCTTTCATATTAATAACAATTACTTTATTAATCATTTTGTTTCAGCAAGGTCCCTCATGTTATTTGCACTTATCCCTGTGCCTACCATCCGATCACTTCTGTCCAAACAGGTCCAAGGAACATCATATGGTAAGTTCAATTAAAGTCATGCAATTAATACACATGTACCCTTTCATAAGTTAACATCCTTTAATTTTACTACCATGTTTATGTTTAAAGTGTAATATCTCAGTTGGTTTAAGTTTGAGATCCTGTGTTAAACCAATGCATTTAAAAAGTATAAAAAATGAAGTGAAAGAAGAAGTGAAAGAACACTGTAGTCCATAATAGGGAGACCCTCTCATGCATATAAGGCTTTGGTATTCTTAGAAAGTCTTCACTGATCGACCTTTTTCATCAACACGATTTCTGCAAAGTCCTGGAAAAAGTTTAACATACAGAGCCAGTAAGCTGCAGGTTGGAGACCCAACTACTTAAGAGAAAATGTCAGTTATTAAACTATGGACACAAATCATGAATAATTAAATGAAAAAACCCTGTGATCAAACACATGTAGATTTTGTGCTATTGTTATAACTGTATATAATTGTATATTAACGACTACAATTATCTTTCTTTCTTTTCATTGTTATAGGAACAACCTTCATACTTTTCCAGTTATCATTTAAAATAGCTGGTTTAGCTACAACACCCATGTACACCAAAATCTACCAGTCTACACTGCAGTTCTTTCCAGGGTTTGTATTCACCCTTTCCAGCATCATCACCTTTTTAGCTGTAATTCCAATCAGGTAAGTTTGATGTGTAGTTAATCAATCCAAAGCATTTTATTCATGTAGCATCAAAAACCTACTGGGAGTGGACAAACCCAGATCTACATCAATAACCGTATGTTAAGCATGATAGCACCTGATTTTATTGACTGGTAACCTAAGCAAACCAATTACAGGATATTTATTGTTAAGCTTTAGCATTACATTATTATTATCTTGTTATTGGGAGAAGGCAGATGAATAGACTTTAAAAATAAATTGAAATTCATATTAGGCTATATTTAAACCCAAAGTGTAGTGTTGTTTAAGTAATAGCTCCAGATTTGGTACAATAGTATAGAAAATAATGGAAGATAAAATACAAATTTTAAAAAGACAGTTGCATTTAGTGGTCCAGACCTATTAAGACAGTTGGCTATTCAGCAGCATCGACTTTACATTATGTGAATTATTTTTTTACAAATCATGATAGCAGTTCAATACTATTACAAAAAGGCATCTAACCCAACAATCTGGGTGCATGAACAACATGGTGTGATGTCCATTTCTTTTCTACATCCCAAAGGTATTTAAAGTTGCAGTAATCAATCTTTTGAGGAGAAACAAGAGACAGGGGAGCTAAGAGAGTTTTGAGGAGAGGAGAAACAAGAACAGAAGGGCAATAAAAGTAAACATGAGAGAGAAACGGGTGCTGAAATTATATTATTGCAATAGAAAAAATTAACTATGGGAAAAAAATCTTAAATTTCTTCAGTTAATATAAATAATATCAAATTATTACCTCCCCCTATGTTTTATATGTATTTTTTATTAAATCGTTATTAAATAATAAATAACGATTATTTGTCCACCCCCTGTAGGTATTTTATATATATATATATATATATATATATATATATATATATATATATATATATATATATATATATATATATAATTATTATTATTATTATATTTTTTTTATGATTTTATCTTTTTTATTCAAGCTACATCGGATGTCGAACTGCAAGGGAGGAGCAGTATGAAAGAATTTAAGAAAACTGATGCATCATGGAAGGTGCCTTCTATATATGTCTTATACAAAACATGTTATAATGCTTTTAAGTGGAAATCAATGAACACATCATTAAAAGGAAAAACAGCAGACCTCAAAATAACACCACAACCATGTTAATGTTATGGAAGTGTTGAGAATAATTTACCTCAAAATTAAAACCTTTGGTGGTCTTTTTTAGGGTCTTAACATTACTGAACAAAGTAGAAGGGAATAATAAACTATAAACAGAAAAGCAGACAAATTACATCTGTAAATGTAAAACTGCAACATGCACACAATATTTTATATTTTGGCCAAGTTTTATTTAATACATTATTATTTATTATTTAAACCTCTTATCATAATTTAAGTCATGTATGTGTACTCAAACCTATATTATAGCACTTGTTAGAGAATAAGAAGTTAAACACCCTGGGCAAGTTGCCAGGTCATTCCTAGGTTGGCCAATTCATTCCACAGAGCTATTTATTGTCAGGGCTGCAGTTAAAATCTTTTGTAGGTACAGGGGAAACTAGTACACTAACAAAGTGTCTTTCTGCTGGGACCATTCTACCCACCATGCTATCAGGTTAACTACAGCAATTTAATTTAATATTTTTTTTAGTTGCTAAACCTTTGTAATATTTAAATATTAACATACAGGCACGAAATTATCAAAAACAAACAAAACCTTTACATTCACTTAATGCCTGGTACTTTGTGATTAATTATTTCTGAATAATTTGTGGAAAACATGTTTTGTGTTGTGTGAAAAATTCTTGACTGACTAACATATTTCTGATTCATATTTCATAAGTTTCAGTTGTTTGTTTTGGTTTTGTTTTTACCTAATTTTAACTTTGTTATAGTGCTAGCATTTACAATCACATCATGTACTAAAAAATGTTTGAGTGTTTACATTTGTAGTCAAAATAAACTTTTATCTGACATTTCTTGCAACAAAATGTAGGTGATGCTTTGCCTATAATGATCAGACCTTCCGTTTTGCAAAGATATACCTATGCCTTCATACAAGCAGATTCTTTGCTGCTTCACTTCTTTTAAACCAAGTATTGCATGAATTAACACATAATGATTTGGGTATATTCCAAAAACAATTAAAATAATTTTAATTTAAATCAAATAATGTTTACAATAATGAATGAATGGTGAATGAATGTTAACACTGCGGTAACCTTGACATAGCAGTGGTGTTAGTGTGTGTTGTGCTGGTCAGATGCATCAGCATTTTTAAACACTGCCAACACACTGTGCACTTAATTAGATACATCAATCTTTTGATACACTGCACAGATGTAAATTAGAAACACCAGATCATTTGTTACTACAGTTTTTGGAAATCATTCTCTAATCTTCAGGAAGATAACATTAAATAACAGAGTAAGGGACAAACATACAGCTTTATTACATTATATCACCATAGCAAAAAGAGGATGAGCCAAATACTACTACCTTCTAACATGTAATCGAGATCAGCTTTTATGATCATTCATATGTCATTCTCATGATATTTGCTCATTTATATATACATTTTTTTTAATGGCATACCTTGTTTTATGGTAAATGCTAAAGTTTCCACTAGTGATCTCAAACTTTTGGCTTTAGCTGTACATGTTTAAATACGAACCACTTCACATCAGCACTAATATTTTTATTGGTTAAATATTTAAAATCTCTTGTTTTGACATCGTACCATGACATCAATATAATTTTCTTACAATTCAAACATCAAAATGTACATCTTACAGTAAACATTTTTATGCTGTATAAAAGTGGGGGAGAACTAAGGAATTATAAACTGTCCTTATAAAGCACACTGATATTTAAAGAACAAAACAAAAAAAGCTTTAAGTTTCCCTGTTTCTGGAGCTCATTGTTGGTCACATTCACAGAAAAGCAGTTTTAATAATACAATAGTAAACAAAAGTAGACAAATGCTATGTACAACATTGCACATTTCATTGGCTGTCCCGCGAGTGTCTAATGGTTCACTGGTCAACTAGCATAAAACAGACTGAGCTTATAAAAATAAACTTTTAATATGCTAAAAAATCAAACCATAAAAATGTGTTGAGTGTTATGTGGGTTGGTCGTTGATATTTTTTTCATTTGCTTACCAAAAGCTTTGTATGAACGAATCTAGTGTCTTTATTCCATAAGAAAATCAATTGTACATACAGTTCCTGCTTTTACGAAAAACGTGGTACTGAATGTATAAAATGTGTAAACATATTGTTCAGAGCAAAATGGAGGCACAATGAATGGGCAGAAGGAAAATGCAATTATCCGCCAGATGGCACTAGAACTGTGCGTACTGTACTTATAAGTAACTGTAACTTATAATATAATTTACAAATAAACGGGAGGCCTTAAATTAATTGTCTGTTCTATGATAACATTAGAACTTGTCTAAAAGAGAAGTGCTCAGTCCTGGTCCTGGAGTTCTACTACCATGATGTGTTTAGACTTGACACACATGGCTATTATGTGTACCAATCTATGGATCAAGTGTGATAGCTGATGGTTAGAGCTAAAGGGTTAAATATCTGAAAGAGCTAGATCTCCAGGTCTGGGACTGAAGATCAAACTGGTTAGACCAATTGAAAAATGTGAAACCATTATGGTGTTATCTCAAAGCAATCATGCTTTGTGTTGTACAGAATTTATAATTTTATCTTTGATCAGCAATTCAGCATAAATAGTCCATCTACAGTTTCTTTAAAGATGATAATGTAAATATTCACACAACCATATCTGTATAGATTTTTCCATGTTATCAGGACACATAATGCCATTACATCAGTCTCAGTAGTCAAAAGGTAACTAGAAATAACTGGTTTTTGTGTTCTAATTTCAAACTAGTTTGACTTCAGTAACAATTTTTTACATTTTTTTCTTTGGACATGTCCAAATTTGGAGTCTTGATTATTGATTATGACAAGCATAAGCATTTAGTACTTGCACATGCATCTTATCTTATCTTCAATAATTGTTTCAAATAGTTCCCTCTTATTTGTGTAATCATAAACAACATAACATATCAAAGTGCCATTAACACTTTAGAATGCATATATAAGTGCTGGTCACATTAATGTCACCAAAAATGGCAATTAAAACATGACAAAACCAATTATTAAATGAATATTTATAATCATAATTAAGCTACTTTATATGCTTGCAAAATCTTGATGCTTGCAGATTTTCAGTTAATAAAATGTGTATAAATATTAGTCAGCCAGGGTTATTATATTTAGTCAAAATATTACAAATATTTTAAAAACTGAGTAAAAAAATACAATCTACAATTCAGAATGAACAAAAATTAAATAAATGTGCAGTCAGTATTTCCCTCTATTTACAATGTAAGTCTGCCGTGAACGAAGCGTAGTAATACAGTAGTTCCAGAAGGTGGCGGCAAAGCAACATAGTGGATCATTGACTGCCGTAAAACTCCAAATACGGATTTACAAATCAAGATTTTCCTTATAAAACCTTAAAGAACGCACACAAAACAAAATAAAACCTAAAGTAATAACAAAACTCCTTAAACTTATTGAAGCCAAAAGAGCTGTTTACAAACTCCTAAAACTAATGATTTAAAAAAAAAAAATGCAAAGTCTAAAACGAAAATGACTTCTAAAACTATAGTAACTCTGGTGTACCCATGGTACGAGGGTACAAAGAGCCCCATTATTGAGCTGAACTGCACACTGAATTAAAAGAAGGAACTCGACACTGACTAAAGTTTAGACTCATTAAGAAGGTTAATGTTATTTGTTTTAATATGTTAATGCTAATGCTCAGTTTTGTTGTTTTAAAACCCTTAATTTTAATTATAATCTAAATCTTTAGATGTTGAGAGGTTTACATGTTGGCTGACAAAATAGATTTTTTTTTACTTTACCAAGAATGAATGACATTAGTTTTAGTCTCCATTATAAAGCAGATGTTTTTTTAACTTTTTGTTTAATGTCCTCCTCAAACTGCAGCCACAGTAAATATATATATATATATATATATATATATATATATATATATATATATATATATATATATATATATATATATTAAAGTATTAGTTAACTATCTTACTCAGACAAATAATCACTTAAATATAATAATTATTTAAAACCACCTGTGTCACATACAGTCATTATCATGCACAAAACATCGCCATAATGACATGTTAATATAATCCAAGTGTTTGCCAATAACTAAATAACATCCGATCATCAGTGTGTCAGTGGAGGTCAGTTTTAAAAAAAAAATATGGTCCTGATTTCTGCAAGTGAGGCATATGAAAAAGTTTAAATATTCTGCCATTACAGTACCAAGTTCCAGCCACATACGTATGTAAGAGGGTCTCTTTTCAGTAAGATTCAATTCGTCAATGGCCATTCCTTAGTTCCTGGCTATAACCTTCATCTAAAAAGACAACCGAGACATACAATTGCTGACAGGGTAGATAATTTAAATAGTAATGTAAAAAAAAAGTCCCAAGATGGGCAGTTTGTGTGGAAATGCATTAAAATACAAAAAAATATAAAGTATAGTTTTTCTTTTTTTTTTCACAGGGAAAACTTTTGGAAGAATATACAAACTTTCACATATGCCACAATACTATTTTCTCTTGTTTATTAGTTCAGATTATCAATATTTTTTATTCAATGTTTTGAGAGGCAAACTGCAGATGTGATGGTAGCTAACCCTAATGAAATGTCACCAAGTTAAATTAAATAATGTAGCTGTCTTAAATGATGTTGAGCATATTTTGTACATCATGGATATGCAACAGACCCAGATTTGACACCAATACAGCAGCACTTCCCAAAAAGAAAGAAGTTAGTATCAATGTTTTGTAAACACTTCTTAAGACTGCATATAATAAACTCAGGAACAATTATACGGTCTTGTGAAGTGTCAAAAGCCCCTTTAAAAAGAGAACAGTTGTTGTTGATATATTTCATGTACCCAGCCTCTGTGATTCAAAAGCAACCTTTAATTTAAACAACACTTCCGTAAAGGGGAAATTCACAATTTTCAAGAGTGAGTATATAAAACATTTAAAACATAAATATTTAATGAGCTTAGGTAGGGCTGGGGGGAAAAAAAACTTAATTTCTCTGTACTTATGGTGGCTACAAATTCATTGCATTTGCTGGCACCAAGTCCATTGTGTACCTGAAACATGCACCTTTAACTTTGGTCAGAAGAATGTGGATTATCCTTATACAATCCCTGCTGACGATCCCATCTATCTGTGGTGTAGAGGTGCAGAACAACTAAAAGATATAGCACCCTCAAAAATCATTTGGAGGGGGTTCTTGGTAACTTGCTTCTCCTTTCTGCACTGTTACAGTTCAAGGGATCACTCTGGTCATTATGTGACAACACCCCGTGTTTTGAAACAATAAATTACACATCCTCCCAAACCAGGTGGAAATTGGAGGAAATGTGGACTGAGTCTCACAAAAAAGACACTTTACAAATCTGAAAACAACAAGTTGTTGTGTGGGCTCTCCTGTCCAGTTGGACCATCAGCCCTGCTGCTGACAGCATGAGACCCATCAGGATGCACTACCACCATCTTTCACAGTTTCAGCAGGTCACAAACTCAGTTTGTGTCCACTTTGGCTTCCTGTTTATCTTGTATGAGTGGAATGAGAGATTCCCAAGCTGCAAGGCACTACAGAAGAAAATAAAACATGAATTTAAGCTTAAAAATAGGGTTTGTATTTGTTTTTAAATATACACATTACAAACAATAATGCATACTAGAGTCAGTAGTTATAGCATCTAAATGGCAACTAGTGCTGATAAAAATAGATAATGATTTTACAAACAAGAAGCTAATAGCACAAGTTCCTTTTTTCATTTAAAACTGTTTCTGGAATGATTTGTTGCAAAAACAATATTAGTAAAATATTTAAGCTGATTAAAAAGATTGCTTTGCTGATTTTGTTGTTTTTACCATCACTGTTTTTTTTTTAACTTTCCCACTTGGTCTTTGTATTTGGCATTTTGTGGTGCTGCGTCAGGGTTTGGCACAGCAAATAGGGTTAAAAGTTTAAAGGACACCACAGCAACCAGGCTTTTTCAGACACATGAAAAGTTAGGTATTGTTTCATAGCCTTATGTATTCAAATTTGATTAATATAATGTCAGTAAATATGTTAGATTATTTTCCATTACACTACAATTTTACATTTATGTTAATGGAAAACAATCTATTTAGCTTTACAATTTAAATATAGACACATTTCTAAGCTTCCTATATCTTTCCAACATTTTCTCATTTTATCTCTCATACAAACAGAGGGCTATATGCTAATCCTCCAGCAACAAATCATCTTAACTTGCAAATATATTAAGAAGAATATATTAAGTGCCATCTACCTAACTGCACATGCTTTGTGTACACTAAATAATCAACATGTACTGAATTACCATTTATTAACCACATTAACTGAGTGGTTTGGTCTTACATCAATCAATCTGTTTTTTTATTTCTTACCTTTTCATAGTACTGTATGTTTTTGTCAGCCATGCCTGTCAGCAGCTGTCTAAAGTCCTGTCGTTTGTTGTTCTGCCAGCGCTCCCAGTCAGCCTTTAGGTCAGCATTAAAGCACTCTACACGGTCCTGGCACTTTTCCACATCAGTGGGCATCTGCAGGAAACAAAGTTTTTCGTTATTTTTTTAAGAATTATATGCAAACTTAAATTTATTCAGCTGGTGTGGATCACAAGTGGTCTACACAAAGCTTTGTTTAATGCCTTAATGAAAACCATCTTGATGAACTGAAACATCTACTGGTTTATCTTTGGCTTACTGGCTTGCTACTGGCTTACTTTATCTGACAGTTGCCACACGTTAAAATCTCATTTTCCTCGTACTAAGTATTAAAGAGGATGTTCAAAATGCTACGAGTATTACACACTTTCATATAATTACAGATTCAATTGCTAGTTTTCAAAACACGATACTAAATACAAATCTGAATTAAAAAAATGATAACATAACAAAAATAATTTTTAAAATATGGCTGGTTTGATACATAAGACAAAAGAGACACATAGAAGTTTTAAAACACCAGCTAACTACATGGATTTTAATGAAGAAAATAATTGGACTCTGGGAAATACTAAATGATTTGCTTTAAGACTCACTGGTGTCCTCTTATCCTCACGGAATGCTACAGCCTCCAGTTTGGCCTCATACTCCGCCTGGACATAGTCCCTTTTCTTCAAAACATTCTGTACAGAGTAGCAACATAATTTAAGCACTAAATCAGTTTAATCACTTCAAAATGCTGACATGCAAATTATTGGCAAAATAAAGGCTTATTACACTTCAGTTGTAAAGTAGTTCACACCACACTGTCCAGCTTTATTACACTGGCATTAAGAAAGCATTTCAGAATAAAGTGTTAAAACTGCTGTTGACCTCATCTTATAAATTCTGCCCTGAAATATACAGTTGATGTACATGGTAAAGGGCTAGCAAAGGGGGGAAAATTGCATTGCATTTCATTTTTTAATCTCTTTTGCAACTTTACTAAGAACTATTTTAGATTAGGGAACATAAAACATTTGCTGGGACAGTCGTGTCCCAAAGTTAATAATTAAATCATGTCAGTACTGATCTTTATGTACATATCAGGATTTATGTTTCTCTTATCTAATTGGATAGAGAATGCATTTATACAGTCATGGGCAGAAAACAAGTCCTTAACAGATTAAATTAATCCACCAAATATAGAATTTTTCATCTTCCTTAATACTTTTGCTTTTACCAAGTATCCAAAACTTAGTAGATGGTATTGTATAAACACATGCAAAAAAAAAACTCTTCACACTGTAATTTTGTACACATTTTAACAAGTACTACAACTTAATGGTTATGATCAGAATGCAGGGTCATCAATAAATACAGGAGCATTGGGTAATGAGCATTCTGCTCAAGGGAACATTGGGAAATCATGATTAACCACTGAGCTGCTATATATGTCCAGACATACATTTTACAGCTGTATTTGTTTTGTAGCAGTTTGATGATTGTATGTTCATAAGAGAAATCAGAAATTGAAGAAATATAAAGATAAACAATTATTAAAAAAGGTATGAAAATGCCCCTCCTTTTAGAGCAACATAAAAAGCCTACCTTCATAGACTCAATATAGAGAACATATTCCCGCAGCACAGGCAAAAAGTCATCACTCATATCTTCAGTAAGTTCCTCCAGAGCACTGCAGCAGTTGGCCACACTGCCGGCAACACCATCCAGTGGTTCCTGGAGCTCCTGCTCAGAGGAAGCCCATGTGGAGTATAGTGGTCCATATTCCTTTAGTTCTACCAAATACTCTGAGATGGAACAGGCAGGAGAAAGAAAGTACTTCAAATAAAAAGCAATTTTCTAATGCAAGTGTTAGCAGTTTGTATTATGTTTATTCATTCATTATCTCCCGCTTTATCCTCTATTAGGGTTGCGCTGGGGTTCCCCATGCCCATCCAGGGGAGAACGTCTCGGGCTCTGGGCAGATAGACCCAGGACAGGGTGCCAATCCATCGCTGGGCACACACTCACTCACACAGACACACTCACTCACACAGACACACTCTATATGGGGCAATTTTGAGAATTCAATTGACTTGATCCATGTTTTTGGACTGTGGGTGGAAACCAGAGAACCCGAAGGAAATCCACACAGACACGGGGAGAACATGGAAACTCCACCCAGATGGGGATTCAAACCGGGAATCCCTAGTGCTGAGAGGCGAACGTGCGAACCACTAAGCCACCGTGCCGCCTAGTTTGTATTATTTCGAATCACTTTTAAATTAATAGTTCATTAATTTTCATTAAGTACATTGATGTTCTCAGTCATCTTTATAAATAAAGCCATGTTTAATGAAAGTAACAGGATTTTAGGATTACAGTATTGGTAATGGTGGCCTATAGTGATTTTAGTGGTTGAGGTTTTGTGCACTGAATTGTTCAGGATTTGGAACAGTAGCCGCACAATATTAACCAACAGCTTAAAAATATAAATTATAAGGAAAGTAGATTCTACAAATCATACCTGACTGCTCCTTAATAATCCTCTGTGCTATTCTATCAATGGTTCCCAACTTCTGTGTGAACATGTCCAAATAGTCACCCATTGCTGTAAATTCTGTCGGCCGTGCTCTTAGTTTATAGCCACCAGTCACATACTTTACAGATTCCCCCATCTTGGATAACAGAGCCAGGCCTTGCCTCTTATTCAGATCCTATAATATAAACACATGAGACTCCCATGCAAAAACAGACACTCAAAATAAAATGCTGTTTCAGCATGCATTTCAAACTCAGGTTCTTTGCAAAACACTTGCCAACAGAAGTCAATGTTACTAAGTAGCCAGACAATAGTCTTAATTGACATTTAATTTTTATTTTAGTATTTATTTTAATTCATTATTTTTTGCATCAAACACTTTAAAGTATATTATACTTGACCTATAAATATAAGTTCAGTGAAACTGGGTTTATACAGTTGCTGTTTAGACTAAACAGTGAGGAAGTTAAGGGATGCATAAATGTATTAACCTTGGCGGACAGGAAGGCATTGAGATGCTCGTTGAAAGAAAGCACCGGGTGGTCAGCGACCCGCTTCAGAAACTTGTCTAGAGCTTTTCTCCTTGTCTCAACAAATTCCTCTGAAAAACGATCCACCACTCCTTTCATTACAAACTTTTCAGGTAATGGCTTTAGGGGAAAAAAGGGTGGGTGGTGTACACACAGAACAAAAGGAATCCGTAAACTGATGCTCACTCAAGATTTAGTTTGTCTAATATATTGCTAACAGTTAATGTTCAAATTGAAAAAAAATTAATTGTGCATGTGGATCTTGTACTTTAGCAGTTTGTGGTTTGTGTTAGAATGCAGGCATAAACACTGTATTTTGAAGCTCTACCTACTGGAATAAGGTGAGTTGGTTGACTGTCCTCGAGTTTAGTGCGCAGCCAGTCAAAGTCTTGATAGCGTCGTCTTACTGAGTATTCAGGCAGGTCAAACTCTGTTCTAGTGGTCTGTGAAACAAGATACATATGCATGAGGAGGAGCGGCTCATGAAAATAAATACAACCACCGTTCATTCAGAGGCATTATTGGTTGGTTTTCAAATAGAATCTGGTTATGCTGGTGTTGTTCTAACATCATGTTTTCCTATATTAAATGTATCCTATATTTTTGTAGTTCCATAATGTTATTACATATGGATGACTTTAAATGTGCAACTTTACTCTGTAGTTGTACTTTACTTGTATCATACAGAATATCAAACTGAATACACACTAAGAACCATGTACAGTATCAGGTAATTGATTAATGAATTTACAGTAATTGATTGGGAGACTTGACCTCTTGATGATAAATAATGCATCAAACTGCTGGAATATGATAATTTACATAAAGAAGCCAATATTAATATACAACTGAGGCAATGACAATGTGGCCTGCACCTATATCAGACACTTTCTGAAGAATACTTGGTGTCATGTACTGCTTCCCACACTATAACCAGTGACCGATCTAATTTTTCTCACTCCACAGATTTGCAAATAAAATACTTTCCCTTAACCTTTGTGGACACTCTGTAAGTGATGTATGTCTCCATTGCAGACACATGTTTCTTTGGATCATCAACAGTTACAAAGAGGTCCCGTGTCTCTCCATCCAGGTCATCGTCCAGCTGCAATCGATTCAGTAGAGAAGAAGAAGAGGCTGGGCTGGATGTGTCCACCGCATTGCCATTGGGCAGACTCAAGTCCTGTTTGACAACAAGGAAGGTTAAACAGATAAAAGTATTTCTTACATTAGGAGAATAAATGCAAACAGCCTATGTTTCTGCTGTGACTACAAAAAACTTTTTGTTTAGCTTTAGTTTAATGCACATGAATCACCTGTACACATTAGCTGTAATCGATTTAAATATGTGTTTCCACAGGCACTTGGGTCTCTGGAACTAAACATCTTGTTACCGAATAAGAGAAGACCACAGTGAACTGCGGATTCCAGAGAGAGGGGTAAAGGACACATTTTTTTCATTTTGAATTTTACCCGTGATTAGGATTCTGTAACTATTAATTACATTTAAATGAAGTTTTTCCTTCTAGTAAACACTATTTCATGTGAAACATTAAAGCATGCCTGCCAAGTTGCCGTCATTATTAAACTTAAACAAAAAAAATATTTAGTGACCTACACTATATGGACAAACGTATTGAGACATCAATGAATTTGTGTGTGTCACTTAGCCTCAATACTTAAACTGTTAGGGAAAATCCCTTTAAGGTTCCAGTATAACTATGTACCAGTGCGCAAAGCAAAGTCCATAAATGCACGATTGGGTGAGTTTGGACTTGAACTTGACCGACCAGCACAGAGTCCTGACCTCAAACTGAAATATGATTGAGACAAACTGGAACAGAGACTGTGAGATAGGCCATATAATTCAACATCAGTGTCTGACCTAACAAATTCCCACAGAAACAATATCCAAAATCTCAAAGGAAAAAAATCCCAGAAGAATATAATCTATTATAGCTGCTAATTGGAGAAAAAGTCCTTTTGAGAAAAAAATGCTTTTGTAGGTGTCCAAAAACGAATTATTTTCGTCTAAATGCACATTAGTTGGTAAACTGGTGATATGAAAATGTCCCAGGTATGTGTCTATCCATGATAGACTTCCAACCTTTCTCCTTATGAGTACAGAGAAGCTTTACCAATTTTCACACTCATAAGCAGGACAACCCGACACACACTTTTACTTCCTGCATGTGGTTTATTAGTCATGACATATCCTTCCCTGATTCATAACTTTTCCTGCTGCATTTCTTGTTTTTGGGACTTTCCAAAGCCAACAACTAACTGTAAAATGAACAATCTGCTACCTGTTTGAACCATTAAATCCGTTGCAGGTAAAAGGTCAGGTGATAATTGTTTCCAGGTGTATAAGTATGGATGAAAATTACTTAACACTTTTTTATAACCGTGCTAAAATAAAAGCATGGACATAGCCTTACAAACAAGCAATTTTGGCTTATTTTGGATAATACTGATTGTTAACCAGTACCAGTCAGTTCTAACCCTTGTACAAGGTACCATTGTTAAGCTCTAGGAGTAAGGCGCTTGAGTTAATTGCTGAAGAGTAATTATGTCACTGCAAATTATAAGCGCAAATGCTTCAAATATAAACACAATTCCTTATCAATTATGCCCTTGTTTTTTATTTTAATGGCTTGTCATTTAGACACACAGGTTTAAAAAGTTGCTACTTGATGTGTTAAGTGCAGAATAAGCAGACAATCTTAAACCTCAAGTGGCAAGTGTCCAATATAGGAGGACAGTGTACTTCCTAAATGCCAGGTGTAACTGATAAGCACAATAAGTACTTAAAGTGTTGCAGCTTAATATTCATGCAAACTTCAGTCCACAATTGAACTAAATCCCCTAACCGGGGATGTATGCATCAGAACTGGACCAGTGATCAATTAAAGAAGGTGATCTGGCCGGATGAATCACATTTTCTTTTACATCATGTGGGAGGACGTGTTCATCTGAATTTTCCTGGGTAGGAAACTATAGGAAGAAGGAAAGCCAGAGGCAGCCTACTAGAAATCCTTGACTGCTAGCCTTCACGTCCAAGTTAGATGAGTCATGAAAAACGGAAGTCATGATGGACATGAAAAACCACCTACCTATAGGAGTCTTTAGCAGAATATTGTGGTCTGCTGCACAAATCTTTTGGAACAGTTTAAGAAACATTACAAAGTGTTGTTACAAAGAACTGCTCATTTCTGCACCTCTATAGGTTAATAGGTGTGCTAGATGTGCTGAAAAAACAAGTGTGATCAATAGATTCTAAGTCAGAAATTAAAATATCTGTCAATAATACATTGGTATTAGATACTAGATATGTCTTGTAGACACCATTATACACGCATGCTGATTTAGTCACAACAAATATAGGCAGCCCATGTTACTGTTGAAACTGCAGCAAACTGATTCTGGAACATTGGTGATTTGTAGTTTTCAAATAAACATTGCACTAAAACTTTTTATTTTAATTCATCCCCAGAACTGTAGGTCCATTTTTCATTCCCTACTAATCACAAACTGTTCATTTTAGTTACCACATAAGAAGGCTATCGTGACATTTTCACGACAACACAGCAGAGAATACAAAAAAAAAATGCAAAGGACATGTTACTTCAGCCAACATCCTCTTCTGTCCTGGAAATCCTGACTGCATTTTCCTGACTGGATGCCCACACATGAATTCCCTGAAACATTTCCTTATGCTTAAACCAGTTCGCCAAAAAGACTTAGGTACGAGGTGGTTTTGTGCACTACTGTACAGTTCTGTTCAATGGAAAATCGTGCTACGGCCTGAACAGGGAACTGGCAGCGCAACTTCCCTGACAAATCACTTAATTCTTTTAATACCATAAGCAGCTGTAGTTCTGTAGTTCAGTCGGTTTATAGTTTAATACAATTAATCAGGTAGAGTCACAGCCAAAAAAAATCAGTCACACACATAAACCAAAAAAGGTATTATTTTGTTATTTAGTAACTGCAAGGTTCAGTAAAAAATATTTGAAATAGATGTTTTACATTAGAATCTGGTGCCTTTATAACAAATCTGTTTGAGCATTAACACTCTGTGATGCATCAAATACTAAGCAGGAAATGTGATGACAGAAAAAGAACAAGGTTAAAATTCTCATTAATAAACCATCCGCATTAACAGCCTGGTTTTACTTCCTTTACTTCTCAATTACTTATGAAAAAAGCATTAAAGAACAGAATAACTGCAATCATTTATATAGAACAGTCCCGTCTAACCCCAAATCTAATACTGTAGACTACACGCCTAGCACTACAGTTTGTGTTGTTTTGGACATCATGAATGGTACTAACAGTTGCTTGACTACACAAACACTATCAGCATTCATTTTTATTAAACAGACATCTTCTGCAGCTGGAGTCACACTGAAACTGAAAGATTATCCAAATGTCAAGTTTCAGGATAAAATGTGTTAATTACATCTTTTTATTATTGGCAAAAACATAGCTTGTTGTACCTCCAGGTGTAACCACGTGCTGTTTCAATACTGTGGGAGGTAAAACTGTTGCCGTGAGGAATGTATTTATTGCACCTGACAGGGGTTCAGTTAATGGTTTGTGTGCAGGGATTGAAAAAAGGCTAGAGAGACTAAACAGCAGTGATAGGAACAAGAGCTCAGTGGCTGATTTACAGGAGAGCATGTTGTATATAAAGTAATGTGGGATTAAAGCCTGTTTAGTGCAGTTTATCACACATAAGGTCACAGGGGTACTAAAGTATGTGCTAGTTCTAATTGTACTGGTTTTAATCCTGCACATTGTTCTAATCTATCACAAAGTGGGCACGGACAATCACATTCACAGACACACACTTAAGGTTGATTAAGTATTTATTAAGTATCCAACTCACCTGACTATACAAGGAACCGTAGCGTTTGAAGGAAAACATGACAATTTCAAAAAGAAATCCACATGCCAAGAAAATCTGAATATTCTTGCTATGGAACACCACCACGTTTTTCCTTCATTGATTTTCTTTTTCAATAAAATAAATTATAAGTTATAGATTTAATTTATTTTATATAGTTTAACAATAAATAATTGAAAAGTGGGGTTTCTTTGCCACATTTTTTATATATATATTTAAAATAAATTATTTTTTTTGTTTCATTTTTATATTTTATAAAGATTGAGTGTTCCTTACACTCACAAAAACAAGTTACTTATTTGTACCTGAATGGGGTAAAAAGCTTGCCAATATTTATTTTAGTGTACAATTAAAAAATTTAATAAAACACATGCTTGGGTGGCACATTGGCTTAGTACAGTTGCCACTTAGTGCTGGTGATCCCGGTTCGAATCCCGATCTAGGTGTAGTTTGCATGTTCTCCCCAGTGTCTGTCTGGGTTTTTCACTACATGTACTGGCATTCCAACTTCTTATTTTCTCACTCAAACTATACAAGTCTCTAAACTTTCGTTGTGTGTGGTACTGTTGGAATTACTTTTCATTGGAAATAAGTGTTCTTTCGATAAAAATAAATAAAAGGTTATCCAGGGATATTCAAAAGTGGTCGTCGGAGTCGAAGAGAAATTGTTTATGTAATAACCTACTTACATCATGCATTACTTTAAGTATTGTGTTGTATTTTCGTCAATGGTGGTTTGGTTATTGATATACTAAGATCAGTCAGCGGAGACACTTCTAACTGCACTCGGTGTAACTGAACTGCTGAGCTGAGCTCGATCGGCGTGATAAACAATCCTGCGAGCGAAGCAGAACAATGGCTGCAGTGTGGCTGGCGGTGAGGGAGAGACGCGGCGGTACCTTGTGCGCGGTGTTGCTGCCGGGGTTGCCTGCATCTGGGCTGGGTGTGAGGAGACCCTCCTCCGCGGCTGAGAGGGGGTGCACCATCTCCTGGATGGACTTCTGCCCAGAGGAGGGCAGAGATTTCGGGGTGCTGACGCTCATTGCTCTAGCGGGTGGACATGAAGGTACAAACGGAGAGCGCCTCGGTGATCAGCTGCTCGCTCCTCCGCCGCTCCGCCGCTCGCAGGTGATTTAAAGCTCTGACTACAGCAAGCGCCAAACATCTGTCAGCTGACTGACACCGCGCATCTCCGGATTCAGCGGAAGCGGAAACCACGCGAAAGTGGTAAAGGCTTGGATCCTTATTTACATTCTCATGAGCGCAACAATCGGGGTACGATACAAACTCAATGAAATGGAATAAATGCAATACTTCATTAATTACTATGCAATATTTAACATTTGCATAAAATGCGAACGTATTTTTTTATAAACAGATCGNCATCTGTCAGCTGACTGACACCGCGCATCTCCGGATTCAGCGGAAGCGGAAACCACGCGAAAGTGGTAAAGGCTTGGATCCTTATTTACATTCTCATGAGCGCAACAATCGGGGTACGATACAAACTCAATGAAATGGAATAAATGCAATACTTCATTAATTACTATGCAATATTTAACATTTGCATAAAATGCGAACGTATTTTTTTATAAACAGATCGCACCACAACAGCAAATTATTATTATAATAGCTAGACGGAGCAAAACTATATACTGTCAAATATATACTATAAAACTGTCATATTCAGTCCCAACTTTAAAACCAACAATGCCTTTCAGTCTATTTCTAATATGTATTATCGTATGAAAACTGACCGTGTTTTGTATGTTGGATTTGGTGAATTAATTATTAAATATACTCCGGATTTTAGTACTCTGAACATGAAATATAATTAGTAATTCAATAAACATCTTTATTTTATGAAACGTGCATTATATTAGAAGTAAAACATGTGGGTGATTAAACCAATTTAATTAATCCTACTCTAGACAAGCCGTGGAATCTAAATAATATCTGTAAATAGTTTAATATTCTTATTAAACTATTTAGATTTGAAACTATTATTTTGAAACTTGGCATTTTAGCGCGCGGGTACAGTGTTGCCAGGTATACGGTAAACCCAGCCGTTATAAAAACGACTAGTATTTACACAAACGTATGCTTCCAACTGTGTGTAAACAGTTGGGGAAGACCGTTATCTATTTCAGCATAACTATGTCACAGTTTACAAAGCACAGCTTCAGAGAAAATCTTTTGGGTAGAACAAGAATTTTAAAATACATAATTTACATAATTTATTTACATGTTATTAAAATTATGCTGCACGGTGGCTTAGTGGTTAGCACGTTCGCCTCTCAGCGTAAGGGAGTCCCCATCTAATATCGGACACTAAGGCAAAATAGTATCGGGGTTTCTATTTTCAAATTATAATCTCGGTGTTGGGTTAAAACGAGTTAACGAATTTAACCACGATTTAAAATACAACGTGGATAGTTTACACTCCTGTCCGATAGGGGGCGAGAAAACACCAAAGAAATGCAGAGCTATTTCATAATGACGTGGCAACCCTAAAGCTTAGCTCATTCTGAGCGGCAGCGTGGCTGAGAAGGTCAGTAAGTTGTGTGTAATTGTTTTTTCCCCTTCGATGTACAAATCTAAGTGTTATAATAACACTTGCATTGACATATCTGGTAAATGGTTATTGTATGAAATGTTCATTAACGTAGTTCTAGTGGGAAGCGTCTTTGTGCCTTTGGTTATTTATTTTATTGTAACATTCCACTGAATTGTTTTAATACGACATTAAAATATTTGACAATATTTTAATTTTAGTAATGCGTTTTCTATAAAGATTTGCTCGTGTCTACCACGTGCTCCATCTTGGGCAGGCAGCTGCACGTGTTCTGGACCCAGTGATTAAACTCACTACCCATCTGAGCCTGTTTACAGGGAGGATTATAATCTCTAATATGAGGGTCCAGTCAATAGAAATGTCTAATATAGGTAGCTTTAAAACTCATAGAAATGTGACAATAGGATCTGCTTTGTGTGTTTCAGAGCTGTTCAGTAGAAGATCATGAATATTTCAGAGGAATGGACAAGAAATTGTAAATGATTACAAGTTAAATTAAACATTAAAAGGCTTACCAGACTATCATCTTTGTAGTTTTGGTAAGAGTTTTAGAAATTCTTTAAGTAAATGCTTAATTTTTTTTTTTGTCTAAAGTATTGTCAATAAAATGTACTTGAAATGCCAAATGGGTTGTTATGGTCTCACTGAATGCTTTTACTTTCAAAGACTTCATTAACAAGTTTAACTGAAGTGTGTGTGTGTGTGTAAGCAGAAACCTAATATTGTAGCTACGGGAGCTGATGTTTTAAACACATTTATGTACTGTGGCAGCAATTTCATTTAAAGGATTATGAGATTCCAGGAAACAAATAAAAACTGGGCACAGCCATGGACAGATTACCAGTATGGTGGTCAGCTGGCACGCCTTGAAGTCCTCAGCGTAAAGCCCTTGGCTGAAAAACGATTTTTTTTTAATAAAAAAGCAAAAAATTCATGTTTCCACTCTGCCCCTTATAGTCACCGCAGATGGGACTTGACCCCACAATCCCTGGCTTAGGAGGCCAGTGCCTTATCCATTAGGCCACTGGGGCTCACAAATGAAGTACGGATGAAAACAAAATGAGTTCTGCACGCTCCCCTGCGCCACTCTGCTATATGAAGATGAAAGTGAATGCACTAGCAAATTCTTCAAGTGATGTTTAGTCCTCAAATTAAAGTCCTGCTATAAAAAAAGACACAAAAATTATATTTTTTCCTCACAAACTCTTAAATTGTTTTAAAATAATGGTAAAGAGGCTTTGTAGTAGAGGATGGTCTTCTAGCAACTTGAAGTCCTCAAGGTCTTTAATAAAATAAAACGACATCTTGTCCCATATTCTCTTTATTATTGTTTTTAAAAGTTCATGCCTTTCTAGCAGAGGATGGTTTCGATCCATCGACCTCTGGGTTATGGGCCCAGCACGCTTCCGCTGCGCCACTCTGCTTTACAGTCACCCCAGATGGGACTCGAACCCACAATCCCTGGCTTAGGAGGCCAGTGCCTTATCCATTAGGCCACTGGGGCACAGAAACTCAGTACAAATGACTACAAGTTGAGTTCTGCACGCTCCCCTGCGCCACTCTGCTATATGAAGATGAAAGTGAATACACTAGCAAATTCTTCAAGTGATGTTTAGTCCTCAAATTAAAGTCCTGCTANCATCTGTCAGCTGACTGACACCGCGCATCTCCGGATTCAGCGGAAGCGGAAACCACGCGAAAGTGGTAAAGGCTTGGATCCTTATTTACATTCTCATGAGCGCAACAATCGGGGTACGATACAAACTCAATGAAATGGAATAAATGCAATACTTCATTAATTACTATGCAATATTTAACATTTGCATAAAATGCGAACGTATTTTTTTATAAACAGATCGCACCACAACAGCAAATTATATACTGTCAAATATATACTATAAAACTGTCATATTCAGTCCCAACTTTAAAACCAACAATGCCTTTCAGTCTATTTCTAATATGTATTATCGTATGAAAACTGATCGTGTTTTGTATGTTGGATTTGGTGAATTAATTATTAAATATACTCCGGATTTTAGTACTCTGAACATGAAATATAATTAGTAATTCAATAAACATCTTTATTTTATGAAACGTGCATTATATTAGAAGTAAAACATGTGGGTGATTAAACCAATTTAATTAATCCTACTCTAGACAAGCCGTGGAATCTAAATAATATCTGTAAATAGTTTAATATTCTAATTAAACTATTTAGATTTGAAACTATTATTTTGAAACTTGGCATTTTAGCGCGCGGGTACAGTGTTGCCAGGTATACGGTAAACCCAGCCGTTATAAAAACGACTAGTATTTACACAAACGTATGCTTCCAACTGTGTGTAAACAGTTGGGGAAGACCGTTATCTATTTCAGCATAACTATGTCACAGTTTACAAAGCACAGCTTCAGAGAAAATCTTTTGGGTAGAACAAGTATTTTAAAATACATAATTTACATAATTTATTTACATGTTATTAAAATTATGCTGCACGGTGGCTTAGTGGTTAGCACGTTCGCCTCTCAGCGTAAGGGATTCCCCATCTAATATCGGACACTAAGGCAAAATAGTATCGGGGTTTCTATTTTCAAATTATAATCTCGGTGTTGGGTTAAAACGAGTTAACGAATTTAACCACGATTTAAAATACAACGTGGATAGTTTACACTCCTGTCCGATAGGGGGCGAGAAAACACCAAAGAAATGCAGAGCTATTTCATAATGACGTGGCAACCCTAAAGCTTAGCTCATTCTGAGCGGCAGCGTGGCTGAGAAGGTCAGTAAGTTGTGTGTAATTGTTTTTTCCCCTTCGATGTACAAATCTAAGTGTTATAATAACACTTGCATTGACATATCTGGTAAATGGTTATTGTATGAAATGTTCATTAACGTAGTTCTAGTGGGAAGCGTCTTTGTGCCTTTGGTTATTTATTTTATTGTAACATTCCACTGAATTGTTTTAATACGACATTAAAATATTTGACAATATTTTAATTTTAGTAATGCGTTTTCTATAAAGATTTGCTCGTGTCTACCACGTGCTCCATCTTGGGCAGGCAGCTGCACGTGTTCTGGACCCAGTGATTAAACTCACTACCCATCTGAGCCTGTTTACAGGGAGGATTATAATCTCTAATATGAGGGTCCAGTCAATAGAAATGTCTAATATAAGTAGCTTTAAAACTCATAGAAATGTGACAATAGGATCTGCTTTGTGTGTTTCAGAGCTGTTCAGTAGAAGATCATGAATATTTCAGAGGAATGGACAAGAAATTGTAAATGATTACAAGTTAAATTAAATATTAAAAGGCTTACCAGACTATCATCTTTGTAGTTTTGTTAAGAGTATTAGAAATTCTTTAAGTAAATGCTTAATTTTTTTTTTTTTTTTGTCTAAAGTATTGTCAATAAAATGTACTTGAAATGCCAAATGGGTTGTTATGGTCTCACTGAATGCTTTTACTTTCAAAGACTTCATTAACAAGTTTAACTGAAGTGTGTGTGTGTGTGTGTGTAAGCAGAAACCTAATATTGTAGCTACGGGAGCTGATGTTTTAAACACATTTATGTACTGTGGCAGCAATTTCATTTAAAGGATTATAAGATTCCAGGAAACAAATAAAAACTGGGCACAGCCATGGACAGATTACCAGTATGGTGGTCAGCTGGCACGCCTTGAAGTCCTCAGCGTAAAGCCCTTGGCTGAAAAACGATTTTTTTTTAATAAAAAAGCAAAAATTTCATGTTTCCACTCTGCCCCTTATAGTCACCGCAGATGGGACTTGACCCCACAATCCCTGGCTTAGGAGGCCAGTGCCTTATCCATTAGGCCACTGGGGCTTACAAATGAAGTCCGGATGAAAACAAAATGAGTTCTGCACGCTCCCCTGCGCCACTCTGCTATATAAAGATGAAAGTGAATGCACTAGCAAATTCTTCAAGTGATGTTTAGTCCTCAAATTAAAGTCTATTATTGTTTTTAAAAGTTCATGCCTTTCTAGCAGAGGATGGTTTCGATCCATCGACCTCTGGGTTATGGGCCCAGCACGCTTCCGCTGCGCCACTCTGCTTTACAGTCACCCCAGATGGGACTCGAACCCACAATCCCTGGCTTATGAGGCCAGTGCCTTATCCATTAGGCCAATGGGGCACAGAAATGCCGTACTAATGACTACAAGTTGAGTTCTGCACGCTCCCGCTGCGCCACTCTGCTATATGAAGATGAAAGTGAATGCACTAGCAAATTCAAGTGATGTTTAGTCCTCAAATTAAAGTCCTGCTATAAAAAAGACACAAAAATGATATTTTTTCCTCACAAACTCTTAAATTGTTTTAAAATAATGTTAAAGAGGTTTTGTAGTAGAGGATGGTCTTCTAGCAACTTGAAGTCCTCAAGGTCTTTAATAAAATAAAAAGGTATCTTGTCCCATATTGTCTTTTTTATTGTTTTTAAAAGTTCATGCCTTTCTAGCAGAGGATGGTTTCGATCCATCGACCTCTGGGTTATGGGCCCAGCACGCTTCCGCTGCGCCACTCTGCTTTACAGTCACCCCAGATGGGACTCGAACCCACAATCCCTGGCTTAGGAGGCCAGTGCCTTATCCATTAGGCCACTGGGGCACAGAAAAGCAGTACAAATGACTACAAGTTGAGTTCTGCACGCTCCCCTGCGCCACTCTGCTATATGAAGATGAAAGTGAATGCACTAGCAAATTCTTCAAGTGATGTTTAGTCCT
>JAFMOD010000553.1:359388-370424 GCA_019802435.1 Corydoras maculifer | reverse complement strand
GTCACCCCAGATGGGACTCGAACCCACAATCCCTGGCTTAGGAGGCCAGTGCCTTATCCATTAGGCCACTGGGGCTACACGTCTGCTCTTTTTTACTTTTGGTGTGCAGCTGAACAGGCAAACGGATCAGTAGCAATGAAAGTGATTTGAACCAAATTAATAGTATAAACGTAATGCTTGATTATATATAGTATAATTTTTTTCTTTTAAACGTTCACACTGAAACAGTCTTAATAAACCGTGACCGTTAGCTTTCTGCGTTACTCTATGCTAACGATTTAAGACACACTCGCGTTTACAGGAAGTGCTTGGCCTTTGGGGCGGGGCTTAATGTGCCACGTTGATGGAGCTCAGTGGAGACGTGGAACTGATTCTCTCCATGAACCACCGGGATAGGCGCTAACTCTGCTCCACACTGAAAACAGGCCTTATCCACGATATTAAAGTTGACGAATAAAGTGTACCCCGTGTTCTGCACAGTTTGAATGATTAGTTCGTGGTGGTGAGAAGCGTTGAGAGGGAAGGTAAGAACTTTTTAAGCGATCACTCTGTAGCGCAGTTAGCTTCTCTGCTACATTCAAAGCCAACGTTTCTCGCCGGGTGTCATGTTTATGATGTCTCGTAATCTGTCGATTTTAATTTAGTTTTTTTTCATCAATTTTAAGCACACGCTTTGTTAGTAAATGATGTCAAATCTGGCTTTTTGTGTAAACGTCGCTGTTTGTTTACAAGAAGAGAAGCTAACAAGGAGCGCTTGCTGCATTAGTTGCGTTAATCCCGGTTTATTATCAGTTTTTAATCTGGATTCCAGTTCAGTTGTGCATCTAAACACTAGAAAGATTCACGTATCCGTGCGGCCTTTGTATTTTCTCTGTAATTGAGGGTTTTGTTGTTGACTGGTTTAGTTCTTTAAAGCACCAGCTTGGAAGCTGCCCACGTCACTTGTTTTGTTCGTTTGTAAAATATACATGTGCCATCGTTTTCAACGTTTCTATTAGTGTGTATTTATTAAAGAGCAACACTTTGAAAGTGATATTGTTTATACGCGATGCTTTCTCTTTATTACTTAAAGCTCTTTATTACCAGCTCGCTTCCTTACTTGTGGTTCATTCAAGCGCTCCCTCGATTTTCCGATTTCACGTGCAGGCTTGTTTTTGTTCAGCGTCAGTCTGTGTTGAACTCTTTCAGACAGAATTCGCTGACCTTCTTTTGTCTTAATGCACAATTTCTTTGACATCTGCAGCACACGTGATTTTGATTTATATGATATACAGAAAAATTATTATTTCGTGGTTGTACTTTAGATATTTTTTTATTTTCTAAACTTCACTCAGATACCATGGATGCTCCTGCCAATTGTCTTAATGTCAACTTCTAAGTGCACGGAATCGGAAATAATTCAGGCCAGAAACCATCGCTCATGTGCTAAATATTTGATGATCTTGCCGTGAACAATGTAAACTGATCACGACTTAAACGAGAATACGTTGAACTCTTATTTACAAAAAACTGCTAAGAGCGTACTGAGATAATGTTGTTTATTATTAGCGTAACTAATAACTAACTAGTAACTGCGTGTCTTATATATTTGCTACGTATATATATACAAAGTAAATCACATTTTAAATGTACAGCTTTTAAATGGAAAAGTCAAGATACAATCCAACTTGTTAGCTGTATAGCCTACGGTTAAAAATTAGAAGCGGAAATGGAGTTTCAAAACAATCCAGTTTGCAGCAAACTAACTCCTTTAAAACATAACTTATAAAAATAACACAGATATGTGTTAAAAGCAGCGTTTTTGGAAAGCTGTGTCTCAAACAGTGCACTGAATAAGGAGGTGTGTATCTGTAGTACACTAGTTATGATGTATGGCTATACCATGGGAGTATAATATGGTTTATTATTATAATTTAACAAGTCTAGCAGAATTTACTTGAATATTTTTATTCAGCGTCTTTTTTGAATGAAAACTTTTTGTGGTAGGTTTCGTTGTCCATTGTTTACTTATTCAAATTAAGATTAATTTAAAATGGCTTTTGTAAAACTTTAAGCAAAAGTTCTTGCCAGTTTTTAAAATAAGTACGAATGTAGAGAAATGTATTTTATATTAAGCAAATACTGTCAAATATATTGAACCAACACAATTACTAATCTCTTTGGACATTTACCTCATTTCAATGTAGCAGGTTATTTTAAGGAATAATTTAGATAAACATGAGCTAACAACTCTGTACAGTACTTTTTCTCAACTTTATAATTGAATGTATAATGGCATATAGTCCTGAAGGAAAATGAGTTAACAAATGTAAGCAATTGGGTAGTAAACATGCCTGAAGTGTTTTGGTTTTGAAAGAAGCAATTCCTGTTTGCTCGTAGATTTTCTTTGACCTATACAAATGACATGTTCATTGTAAAGGTGCAGCTATAATTACTGTACCTATGCATACCAGCTAATCAATCAAGAAATTTATGGGGATAATCTATATAAGATTACAGTAAATTTGTATTTCATAAAATAACTAGAAACTTTGTCAAAAATCAATATTTCCTCAGCGTAGCTATTACTTCAGATTGTGCATTTTAACATGCATTAGTAATTAGTTATACTATGTATGTATACACACACATAACAATACATTCAGTTATATCACAGCAACAATGGTTTGTTTTATTCTAAGGTGGGTGACCTAGAATTTCTTTGTGTGTAATTTGCATATTCCTCCATGTTTGCAATGGGTGCCACTACAGTACAGAGACATTCGCATTAGGTGAATTTGAGGAAAATATTCATGCCCTAGGAATGAATGGAGGTTTCTTGAGTGTCCAAAATAAAATGGCCTGGGGCTCAACCAGTGAGCACTAACCCCCATCCACAACCCTAATTACAAAATGAGACAACAAATGAGCATGCAGACTTAATAGTGTAACATTAATTTGTATTTGTTGCAGGATGAAACTAAAAGAAATAAATCGCACTGCTATTCAGACCTGGAGCCCAGCCCAGCACCACCCAATTTATTTAGCTGCAGGTAAATTCATGTTATTTCAATCTGTTATTAATATTGATATATAACAGAAGTAGTAGTATTGTGTATGATCATCTCAGTTTTGCAGTTAATATTAAATAGTTTTATGATATTGCTGCCTAAACCAATTATTCCTCTTTTGTTTTTACCAAGACAAATATTTATTTAGTTTTCTCTTTTTTACACAGGTACTTCTGCTCAGCAGCTTGATGCTACATTTAGTACAAATGCCTCCCTGGAGATCTTTGAACTGGATCTGGCTGATCCAACTTTGTCCATGAAGTCTTGTGGTGCTTACTCCTCTCCTCACAGGTCCTTAACTTTTTGTATTCTAACAACTTATTTGCCATACCAAGACAAGCATCCTATATAAAGCTGTTTGTATGTCACAGAAAGCTTCATAATCTAAAATTAAGATTAGCATCCAGCTAAATGCTGGATTTTAAAGTTGGAAGTTTTTAAAGTTGCTGGATAAAAGTTTTAAAGTCCCATAATAAATTAAACATATAAAGTATAGACTGTATAAGAAGTCTATATAAGTTTTGTGAAAATAATTGCAATAGTGTTGTAAGTGATTGTGACAGACATCTAAAAGGTTTTGCAATGATGCTGCAACATTTAGTTCAGTTCGATATGTTGAGTATGATTTACTTTTTTGGCTTTTTATAAAAATGCTGGATAGTAATAGGTGGCCAGTGCCTTATTTAAAAATCACCATAATGTATTCATACAGACTATACAAACAAAAATATTGATGTTATTCTGTCTCATCCATTTTGTTTATAAGATCTAAAAGCATAAGGAAGCATTTTATACACCATAATCCAATAGCTTACGTTGTGTGTGTGCTGTAGTCAAAAATGATCTTTCTCTATCACCACTCCCCCAGATACCATAAACTGGTTTGGAGCCCACATGGCATTGATGAGGGGGGTCTGCCTTCTGGAGTACTCATTGCTGGAGGAGAGACTGGCAACATCATTCTTTATGATCCTTCCAAGATTGTGGCTGGAGACAGCGATGTGGTCATTGCTCAAAGTGATAAACACACAGGGCCTGTTCGTGCTCTTGATATCAACTCCTTTCAGGTAACACCAACCCCCTGCTTCTCTCACTGTAATGGTCTGCAACTTTATCTCCATGTCAGTTGTTACCATTTTATTCCTCCAATTTAGAAAAACCTGGTTGCCTCTGGTGGTAATGAGTCAGAAATCTATATCTGGGATTTAAACAGTTTCAGCTCTCCAATGACACCAGGTCCTAAATCACAGGTGTGTTGACCACCTCCTTATTTTATTTTTGAAAAATTCTTTTGCTTTTCAGTGGTGTTAAGTTACGACTGGAACAAGATTGAAATAACAGTATTAGTTAGTATGTTATGCATAAAGGTATGATAATTCATGAACATCAGCATGTCTTTCTGAAACAGGACAGGCCCTTGCACACCCTGTATCCATAAAAGTTAGGATATAATTGCTTATATTGTTTTTAGCTGCCTTTCAAATGATACTTCCATACTATTTAGCACAAAAACAGAATTTCTAGTAAACTTGTTTAAATAAGTTATCATGTTAGCAAGTTGGTAAATTTAATATGTACTATCCAAGTATTTTTTTTTTCCTGAATGCAGGATATGTATTCAGTGATTGTGACCATAGACTATAATAGATGTAATATGATTATGTAATGTAATTAAAGTGGTTAATAAAGTAAATGCAGCAAAGTGGCAGAACAAATACTAAATAATTGTTAATGTGGAAATTGAATGCACTTTTTGCATTTATTTTTTATGTTTTCTGTTGGTTTACATTTGTGGTAAGATGTTTTTTTTTTTTTTTTTTTTTAAATGATCATTATGGTACTGTTTTGCAGCCTCTGGAGGATATTAGCTGTGTGGCATGGAACTGCCAGGTCCAGCATATCCTCGCCTCGGCCTGCCCCAGTGGCAGAGCCTCTATTTGGGATCTGAGAAAGAATGACCTCATCATCAAAGTCAGCGACCACAGTAACAGGGTCTGTCAACTTTTTTTATTTTCTGAATATTCTGAAGCATATACAATTTTTACTATAGATTAAAAGTATTACAATTCTTTGTTGATTATGTTCTTAGATGCACTGTTCTGGCCTGGCTTGGAACCCAGAAGTTGCCACTCAGCTGGTGTTGGCCTCAGAAGATGATCGAATGCCTGTTATTCAAATGTGGGATTTACGCTTTGCCACTTCTCCACTGAAAGTCCTGGAAAACCACACAAGGTATAAATACACACCTTTTTTTTGTACAATTTTAGTGATTTACTCGTTTTATATTTCTCTGATATATGACTTGAAGTAATAAATACGTAATTTGTTTTTTTGATTGTTTGATTGACAGGGGTATTTTAACTATTGCTTGGAGTTTGGCTGATCCCGAGTTGTTGCTAAGTTGTGGAAAAGATAATCGTATTCTTTGCTGGAACCCAAATACTTCAGAGGTTTGCGTTTTTATATACTCACATAAACTAGACTTGATCAGAGCAAAGAGGCCAGCCTTTCTTATCAAAACCCATTTTAACGTTAAGTTTTTATATTCAGTCTGTAATCCAATACTGATTCTTCTTTGCTAGGTCCTTTATGAGCTCCCTAGCTCTCAGTGGTGCTTTGACATCCAATGGTGCCCCAGGAACCCAGCTGTTCTTTCTGCTGCCTCTTTTGATGGACGTATCAGCATCTACTCTATCATGGGTGGCAGCAATGATGCCATAGACAGTGCTCAGGCTGATCAGGTGAAGTTCAGTGGTCATAATTTTGGGGCTGTATATGATCTCATATTCTTAGGTTATATATGGATATATCTTTAGGTTGGTAGTTTGCTTCACTCTCTTCTTTTAAATGTATATTTTAATCCTCAGATAAGCTCTTCTTTTGCCAACATGGATCCCTTTGGCACAGGCCAGGCATTACCTCCACTTCAGCTGCCTCAAACCACCAACACTAATAATTCAGTTACACCGTTAAAGAAACCACCTAAGTGGATCCGCAGACCAGTGGGGGCTTCCTTTGCTGTGAGTTTTTTTCCAAATCTGTAATAAATCCTTTTTTGCTGTTCTTGCATATTGATGTCTAAAGTCCTATGTTTGCTATTGTTTTAGTTTGGTGGCAAACTCATCTCCCTGGAAAACTCCAAACCAACAGGACAACAAGCACAGCAGCCCATGACCCATGTTGTCCATATTAGTCAGGTTGTGACTGAAACAGACTTTTTGCAGCGCTCCAACCAGCTTCAGGCTACATTGAGTGCTGGTAACTTTGTGGGCTTCTGTCAGACGAAGCTTGAAACAGCACAAAACGAATTTGAAAGAACAATTTGGGCCTTTTTGAAGGTGAGTTTGGAAGATATTGCTATAACACAATTATACCAGAGTACAAAATATGAAATTAAAGCTTCTAAACAATTTCTAGCAGGTACTGTTGGGCCCTTCCTCAACCGCCAGTGCCCCATACAGCAGCACTTGCATTACCACCTGTCATTAAAACATCTGCTATATGTTTGCATTGACTACCAACATGAATGTCAACAACTAAAAATAACACATATGTGAAATAGTTAATTTTATGGTAATAAAGAGGGTCTTTATGCAAGATGGGAATGTGACCCAGATCTTGTTGGTCTACAAAAACACTTCAGTTTAACCATTTGTCTAATTGATGTGTGCTTTAAATCCAAGACCCGCTTTGCTTTCATAAAGTACTTGCCTTAGCATAGTAAGTTGAGGAGAAGCTTGTGCTCGTGTTGACTTCTGTTAAGCCTAAGCAGTGAACAGTGGTGACCGTTCATATAAAAAAAGAAAATCCTATATATCTTTACAATGTGAGACCTCCGATTTATTTCTTCAATCTGATCTTATCAGCAATTAGTCGTCATTCATCAACAGAACTGGTTGATGATACAGAACAACCTTTACCCAGAGTTGCTCATATGACATATGCCTGCTGAAAATCATTATAGATAAAAGTGCTTAAATATAGATGGGAATTTTCTTTACAGGTCCATTTTGAAGAAGATGCACGGGGAAAATATTTAGAACTTCTTGGCTACAAGAAGGAGGAACTTGCTCTGAAGGTGATTTATTGTAAATCCATATAAATGAATTGGTGCATAGTGCAAGTCTGGATTAAATTCTGTGCTTTGGTTATAGATTGCATCAGCCTTAGAAGAAAAAGGTCACAAATCAGACAAAGGAAATGAGGTAAGAAATTAACATGGTTGTATTCAGATAATTAACCTAATTAACTTTATGTTGAAATACTATTAAATTACCCATTTAATGGGAAAAGTGTTGGGTTAAGTGCTTGATTATGAATTTGTGAGGTAGGTGATCGTCTTTTTATTTTAAATAATATAGTGGCTTCAATTATGACTGAATAATTTTGTATCACTTTTTGACAAAAATCAGAAAGAGGATGCGATTTATTTAGTAGTGCATGTAATGTCCTGATTAATTGCATGTGTTCTGTTCAAGAAAAAATCTTTATCATTTATTGATCTAGGTATTTGTGTTTAAGTAAAATCATAGATCTATCACTGCCTTGTAAATTATCAGCTCGAATTTGTTCTGCCTTCAGGCTGCTCATCATCAGTCAGCTTGCAGGTTCATGCTGACATTTTGTATTCTTGGGACTCTGTTGTTGAATAATGTGCATGCTGAATCTGTCATGACTGTACACATATCTTTCCATTTTCACCTTTTGGAACAGCTTTGTAGAATTCACCCAGCATGGCTGTCACCCCTCCGTGCTTCCCCTTTTTTAGACCTGATTTTTCCCTAGACCCTGAACCCTCTGCATTTATGACTACTGAAAATGTTCATATGCTGCATAGTGAACCTGCATGTCAGGACCTAAAATTGCCTGCCACACAAGCATTAAATAAACCATTATTTGATCCTGGAAATATACTTCAATAGCAATTCTCTTTGTGACTCTTGTTCTGGCTTTAAGCTTTTTCTTTCACCTGTGTTCTTTGTTGACCTCCTGCCACCCCCTGACCCCATATTTGTGTTGGATGCAACCCAATTTGTTATAACTTGTGCTGAACGGTCACAACCTGTTGATCGTGCCCAAGCACAGCTTGCATCCCCCACAGCACCTGTACTTGTGTTATAGTTGGATCTGTTCTCTTCAGCTGAGGGCAGTTAAGGTCAATCTATGACAGCACTAGCGCCTTAAGGAGCCTGTGACTGGTATAATTGATCTTCAGCTGCCTGCGCCAGCTTCACAATCGAATTTTTGTTTTCCACTTATGCCAGTTTTATTACTGGCACGTAACCTCTCTTCATTAGCATCTGTTCTGACCCAGACCAGCTTCATCTCAGTGTCTCCATCTGGCATTTCAAAATCAGTGCTCATACCTGTTGGTCAAGTACAGTCTAACTCCCCTCCTGAACTGTCAGCTAATGCAGCACCAGGCTTGATACCATGGCTTGACCCACAGTCTGTTCCCTTGTTTACACCACCCGTTACTACGCAGCACCCTGGTCCGGACTTAACAGAGTTAGATGTCCCACCTGAGATGAGCCTTGAACCTTCTTTAAATGGTCAGCCAGAATCTGAACAGGAGCTGAATGCTGTGCCATTGGATGAGGAGGAAGCCAGTGACGTGAACCTTTCTGCTGATATTCTAAATGAAGAGGCGCCATTGGAGGAGGTACCCTCACCATGTTGGCCTTTGTCCGGTGTCCTGCAACAGCATCCCTGTGTGATATTGCACTGTCTGCTTTTGCTGATTTGCACTTTTTTGTATGAGCAGAGCTAAGCTTATTCTTCATTTTAAGTCAGGAGTACTGGCCACACACAGGAGTACTGACTACAGCGCATGTTTTTGCCACATTACAGTTGAACTATTTTAGTTAATTTGGCTTTTCCTTTCATATTTTGGAACTTGTTTGAAAGTTCAATTCAATTATACTTACTAAAACCTTCACCTTTTTTTCTTTGTTTGACTTGATGGAAGTCAATTCTGGCCAAAGAAGCTTTAATAATTTACAGTTTAGGATGATTACCTAAAGTCTTCTTGTGGGGAAAATATTTAAAGCTGTGCAATTTTTCATGTCATTTCTGTAGTTATCGCCAAAATAAGTGTTTTCTTTTAGGTTTTTTTTTATCATCCTGTTAACATGCTTTACCGCATGTATGCGAAAGTACTAATGCATATTATAACCAGCAGCTATGCAGTTTTACACTAATTCTGTTCTTACTTGTGCATATGTAAGATATCAAGTAAATGTATTTTCTATTCGATTCAGACTCACTTGTTAAGTAATGCATGGCTCTGTTTCAAAGCCAGATTTTTGTGACAAGTATTTTAAACTCTGAAAGCTTCCTAAAGCTTATGCAATGCACTTTTAAAGTAAATTATGGTAATGCTTCTCAGTGCATATAATTGCTTACTGAGTAAATGAACATTATTATGTTATGTTCACTTTGTTGAGTGGTCTTTAATCTTTTTAGTAGTTCTAAGTTTGTCATTTTGGCTGTTAACTTCATGGCGTCTTCCATATGTTCAGGCTGAGGAAAATGGACAAGCAGCTGAAAAAAGTTTAGAACTTGAGGAAATTCCTGTTAAAGGCAAAGTAGCTGCTAAGCAGGTCCAACAAAAATGCACTGTTGGACAAGGCAAGTGTCGGATCTGTTTGATTTAACATTTAACATTTGTTTTGATTTAACGTTCCGTTTGTTTTAGTGATGATTGCTTTGGTGCTGCAGGTATCGATGGACTGATCACTCAGGCTCTACTTATTGGAGACTTTGAAGCTGCTGTTAATCTCTGCCTTCATGACAACAGAATGGCAGATGCCATCATCCTAGCTATTGCTGGAGGGCCACAGCTTCTTGAGAAAACACAAAAGAATTATCTGAGCAAAACCCAGTGCAAAATTGGCAAGGTAAAACACTAGACATTGAATTGATATTTATTGTTTACTAATGAATGCGGTTGATTACATTACATTAGAATGTAAAATCCGTCCATCTAAGCTCAAACTGAATTTTATTTAAAAGCATTGTGTGTTTCCACTCCTTAGATTATTAGCGCCGTGGTAATGAAAGACTGGTTGAACATTTTGGAGACTTGTGACCTCCAGAACTGGAAAGAGGCTCTCGCTGCAGTAATGACCTATGCAAAACCCGAGGAATTTTCCTCGCTCTGTGGTGAGCTTAGAGTCAAATGTTAATTCTTTTAAAGTATAAGCATCTATTTTAGGTCATGAAATCAATTAAATGGGCAGGAGGCCTTATGGAATTCCCACCCCCCAGTTTTCACATTATGGGTCTTATTAACCTTTGACCTTTTTTGAAATCTTATTTGTTTTTTTTATTTTGTCATTGGCATGACCATTTATGAATATGTGGTAACACCAAATTAATTGAGTACTCAGCATTTCCTTGATGATTTAAGCATGATGCTCATCATTACAGGAATTATGAAATACATTTCAAAAATGGACAACAATAAGATTGAGCAATAATAAAATGTTCTGTAGTACAGGATTTTTGCTAATTCCTCCTGAACTTATTTAGGACTCCTGGGCTCGAGGTTGGAAGCTGCTGCTGATGCTGCCCTGCAGGCCGAGGCATGTCTCTGTTACATCTGCGCAGGCAGTGTGGAGCATCTTGTGTCTTGTTGGTCAAAAGCACAGGATTCCAGCAACCCTCTCTTGCTGCAGGTGGTGACCTTAAATCTATGGAATTATACTTTTGATCTTGTCTAACTTTTGTATATTATGTAATCATTCTATTCTCAACCCCCCCCCCCCCCAAGGATCTTGTGGAGAAGGTAGTAGTGTTGCGACAGGCTGTAGAGAAGACACGTGGTGGTGTGGCCCCTGACGTAGGTGTTTTACTTGCGGAGAAGATGACCCAGTACTCCAATCTGCTGGCTTCTCAGGGTAGCCTGCAGACTGCAATCTCCTACCTGCCCATGAACACAGAACAGGCAAATATGAATTTTTAACATGGTGGTGATTAAATGAT
>JAFMOD010000553.1:356367-359026 GCA_019802435.1 Corydoras maculifer | reverse complement strand
AATTTTTTTTTTTATTCATTTATTTTTTAAGTAAACATGTTTGCCTTACGTTAAGTTATGGTCTTTTTTTAATATAAATACATGTATTTTTTTAACATACTGTATACAGTAGATGTTGGTAATTGTATTTAAATAATTTTTAGTTAACTTTTAATCTTTTTTTTCGTTCCCCTTTCCAGGTTGCAGTGCAACAGTTGCGTGATCGCCTGAGCAGAGCGCTGGGTCAATATGGTGCAACACCGGTACATAATAGACAAAATAGACATGCTACTGGTCCTGCACAGGTCTATACACCAGCCCAACCTCAAGTTCAGCGACCACCCCTTCAGCCCACTCCCACTGCTCCCACACCGCAGTACCATCAGCAGGTATTAAGCTCAGTCACGCGTGAGGGAATTTTAGGTGAAACATCGATTTCACATGCAATAAGCAATCTGTTTCTGGAACTGCAGATTTTTTTTTATTTAATACCTTTAATGAACAACTCTATACATGGACACTCATTCAGTTTGATGGTTTATACCAACAGGCATTTGCATGCAGTCATAGTCTTGTTTGGTGTAACATGTGTAATTAGTTCACTTCCTTATTGAGATTCTTGAACTCAGATGAGGGTTATTAAACCACCACGTTTCAAAACCATCCCCATGACCTCCACTTGACCTTCTTTCTCTTTAGCTTTCCATTAGCATCCTTTACATGTTTCTCTCCCAATGGCAGCCACAATGTGTGTGAGTGTGTGTCTTTGTTGTATTCAGGTTAGGGCTGCCTCAACTGTCACTTCTTGGAGTAACCAAACCCCAACTATCCTACCCAGTGCCCCTCGTTCTCTAGTCCCAGCCAAAGACCCGCAGGTACAGCTGAAACTGTGCCCACACTCCACTTGCAGACATGACGCACACTCACAAAATGTGAGATTATTACGAACCCCTTGCTTCTACCTACAGCTGCAAACAAAATACAAAATCAGCCAACACCCTTATTATTCCTCATTTTGTGTTGAAAATGTGTGGGCAGGAAAAATTAGAATACATGCCATCTATCCACTGTTTAACACAAAATCAGCATGAGAGGATATACACTATATTACTTAGAAATGGGCTTAAGAACATTGTGTCCCATGTCTTTTCTTTTATCAAAAAAAATCATTGAAAATGCATGATTTCTGTTTAGCATTTTATTTTTTTTTCTTTTGTTATCTGACACGAAAAGCTGTAGTTACCATATCTACATGGTTTCCTTTACTTTAACACAAGTGACTAGTTGTTATCCCAACCCCTATTCCCCTAAATCTTTAGACTCTTCCCAACTAAAAAAACGCTCCCTAGATGCTTAGACTGTTCTTTCTGCTTGTGCACTTGCTTGCCTGGAGCCCTGCATGTCTGCTTTCTTTTTGACGTCCACAAATGTGTTTGTGTTTTATTTGCATCATGTTTTGTTGGCTGCTACTGATGAACATCTCATCTGGTGGTTTTTATTATCCATCTGCATGTGCTGAATGTTTCTACAATCGTACAGCGTGTCTGATTATTTATAAATGTTGTGCTGTGTGACAATATGTTCATAATTTTTCTCAGTTTAAGAATGTTCTAATGTTTTTGTGTCACCTTGTGTGGTTTAAAGAACCTTTCAGTTATCTGAACATGAAGCATGAATTCATTCATCTATTTCAAATAAATATTGTGGTGTAGGTATGTTAAATGTTCCCAGCATTGTCTTTGTTTATTCCTTGAACCAGTTTAAAGTCTTAGTGAGCAGTGACCCTGGATAAAGCAAGATAAACAACAAGTTTGCTGCCAAAACTATGGTTGTGTAGTTTGGTCATAAACAGCCAGATCTTTTGAGTTGGTGCAGCATTTAGCGCTTCTGCCTTGCAGCAAGAAGGCTGTGAGAAGGCACGTCCTCCAGTTTTCTTCCCTATCCTGAAGTTGATTGTAGGTTTGATGGTGCCAGGTGAAACTTCAATGGTGTATTTAAAGAGTCTTTATGACTAATTTTGTATAACAAAATCTTTATTTGTTCCCTCAGCCTGAGCCAAACCCACCGGCATTCCCCCCGGCTCCTGTAAGCGGGAGTCCTGCTGCCCCAGGTTCATTAGTGTACGCGCCAAAGTATCAGCGTAAGTACTTATATCTGCCTCAGCTTTTGTCTCGTACTCATTCTTGTACATACGTAATACACCTAATAACTTTTCTTAACTAATTTAGCAAACATTGTTAACATGTTTGCATTGTGATATAGATAAATGCAACAACCAATTTTTTTGGTTGTCTTATTTCTCCTGCATGATATTACACAAATACTGTGTAATTCATAAACTGGTGTTATTCATAATGCTAGTCCCTAGTTGGTTGCTCTTGTTTTGAGTTCAAACATCTTTGCATGTTGCATGATGTATTCTGCAGATGTAGGTTCTATCGGAATGTGTCTAACTGCATTTGCGTGCTCTGTTTGTGTAAACCTCAGCCTACTCCCAGATCCAGCAGTTCGCACCTGGTGCTGGGGGACCGGCATTTTATTCACCTCTCCAGTATCCGACCTCTACGACTGGTCCTCTTCCACCTTCATCTTCTGCACCTGCTACTTTCTATCCCTCTCAGTTCATGACTCCTTCCTCCTCTCAGCCTGTACCTTCCACCTTCTCCAGGCCTCCCCCTCC
>JAFMOD010000553.1:303867-353867 GCA_019802435.1 Corydoras maculifer | reverse complement strand
AAACACGTTAAAAGCCCTGAAATTTACTTTCTGATCTATACTTTATTACTGTAATGACAGTCAAAAGTTTGGACACCATCTTTTTGCTCCATTCATATTTTCTGCACTTAAATTCTTGATCCATGGTGTACTTTTGGGGTCCTGACCTTTGGAGAGTCAAATGTACTATCATAGTGTACTTCAGTCAGATAAACTGAAAGGGAGTGTGAAAAGGAGCCGAAAGAGGGTGTGTCATAAGCTTTGACTGATATGGTATTAAAAAATTTTTCTATTTATTTAATTATTTTTTTATTAAAATGTATAATTTTTTCCCCCCAGCTTTCTCCAGCTATCATCAGTGGCTTACATAACATGGCTCAAAGCATTGAGTCTCGTGCCTATATGGACGGCCTCAACATCCACACACACATTGTCAGCAACAGTAACTTCAGTGAGACGTCTGCCTTCATGCCTGTCTTGAAGGTGGTGTTGACACAGGCTAATAAACTGGGCGTCTGATGTAAAGTGCACACACGGTGCCCACCAGTATTCTTGCAACTCCATGACAAGCCATCAGTCAAGAAGGACCAACTTCTATTGACAGATATCGCCAGTCTTATTCCTGGAATAAGCATTCCAGTAAACAGGCTTTCTTTTCTTTCTGTTTCTTTTTTAGTTAGTTCTTGGTCCTGTATGTTGCCATAATTTGATATGTTTAATCATAATGGAGCAGAGTGCAATTAGGGAGCTTTGCCCCTTTTTTCTGTTTGAGTCCTTGCATGCTTAGAACTGATGAATCGATGCAAGTCCTGGAGTACAGATGCACAGAATTGGGCTCCTAGGTTTGATATGATGTAATTGAGCTGTCACTCATTTTAAACCATTTTCATTTACCTTAGTCTGAATGAATTTTAGCCTGTTGCTGTGTATGTGCTGATCAGAAGCCTTGTCATTTCAGTGATGTTCAATATACTTTGCAGCAGAATTGGACCTGCAGTTAATCCAGTTACCAGGGTGGAGCTTGGTAACAGGCAAATCTTTTCAATAAATGTTATTTATTTAAAGAGTTTAGGCTTTGGATTAATGTGCATCTGTACAAAATAAACCTAAAAAGACCTAACTAACTGTATGTGTTTGTAGATTGTGGGGGGGAAATGGAAGATTTTTACAGGAGTTCATGAGAACCACAAAAATTAGCCAGGAACCAAACCCATGATCATCAACTTTCAATAAGTGATCAATACCACCTTAATTAAAAGCTTTACTCGTTTATAATGTTTACTGGTGAAGGCTTGTCATCTGTTCGTCCTCTGTGTTTAATACAAGCTGTAACTCTTTGGCACTTGCGGCTTTCCATATTGTAGCGAGTCTGTATAAAGGGGTCCTGCGTCTGTTGCGCCTCCGTCATCAGTGAGAACAGCAAGCGACTGGAGCTCTACAAAGTCGCACATGGATCTCAACTAAACGGGGTTTTCAACTTTGTTTGAAAAGGCCTGGATATATACGAGTTGATCGAAGAGATGAGTTCGTCTGTGGCTGGTGAGCGCAAAGATGGATTCGAGCGCAGCAGTGCGGATGGTGCTAAAAGCCGCGGCCGGCACGTCGTCTGGAGGAACATTTTTCTTATGAGTCTTCTTCACATCGCTGCAGTTTACTCTGTATTTCTCATCCCGCAGGCGCATCGTTTTACCTGGATCTGGTGTAAGTCTGGGAATAAGGTGAACTGCTTGTTTTTCTACATAGAATTTCACATCCTTTGCTTCAACAGTGCAGCAGCTGCAACACTGAATGTGTCAGAGATGCAGAGCCTGCAAGAGTTCATTCGAATTCTCGGAGAAACTACCAAAGAAATAAAAGGATGCGATCACTACGCTCTAACGCTGATGGGAAATGAGCGCATAGAAGTGAGGGTCTATTTTCAAGTAGGCCTCTATTGGAGAATGTCTTTATAAAGATGCCTCTATGTTTCACACTTTAATGTTATTATTATTTTTTTTATCTTTGGCTCTCTTAAATATGCCATCTGGAGATGGCACTAACCCTCAGATGACCTATAAGCCTGTCTTTTATATATATATATATATATATATATATATATATATATATATATATATATATATATATATGTATGTATATATATAAACGATTTAACGTTCCATTCTTAATGTTTCAACTTAATTTATAGTAAGTTCAAAACAACCTACATAGACAAAGGAGAACCTTTAATGTATTAGATTAAGACACGAAGGCCTTTAAATATTTTTAAAACAAGAATGTCATTGGAATAAACATTTAGAAGAAATACATTTTATGGGTAAAGGCTATTAAAAAACCCATATGAGTTTCCTACATAACCTTTAGGAATAAATAATAGAACTGTTGTAATGCAATAATTAATCTCAACATTCTGCAGACCTGTCCAGATATTTTCTGTGGAATAGAAGGACGAGGACAACAATGTAATTGTAACTATTGTTAAAACTTTTTGTTATTTTTGTCTTTAGATCTTATTGACCATTAAACCCAAAGATCCAATTAGAAATGTATTTTGGAAAAATAGGTTTAGTATGGTTCTCTAAACTTAGAAGTAACCACTTTCCTTTCATATGTTACCTATATGAACGGTCAACAATAAATCTTCAAATAATTTTTTTTCATTATTGATGGGTCGGACTGCTTCACAACTGATAAACTGTATATGTAGTCCAAGTTTTGTGATACCTAATGAGTAAGGCATTTAGAAATTACATTAAAATGTAAATTTCTAAAGTTCAAACTTGTTCAAATGCCTTTTTGTAGCGAACTTTATTTTAGATATTCATTCATTTATTCATTATCTCCTGCTTATCCTCTATTAGGGTCGCGGTGGGGTTCCCCATGCCCATCCAGGGGAGAACGTCTCGGGCGCTGGGCAGATACACCCAGGACAGGGCGCCAATCCATCGCTGGGCACACACTTACTCACACAGACACACTCTATAGGGGGCAATTTTGAGAATTCAATTAACTTGTTCCATGTTTTTGGACTGTGGGAGGAAACCGGAGAACCCGGAGGAAACCCACGCAGACACGGGGAGAACATGGAAACTCCACCCTGATGGGGATTCGAACCGGGAATCCCTAGCGCTGAGAGGCGAACGTGCTAACCACTAAGCCGCCTTATTTTAGATAGATTTTTGAAATTTGAGATATAAATGAAAATGGGCAAAAAGGGCCTCATTGTATACATTACTTGGTGGTTTTAATTATCAGACCACTCTGTCGTTCTACTCACTTTCCAAATTATAAATGATCTAATGACTTTTGAAATATGGACAGGGTGGAGGTGGGCAAACAAACTGCAGAGCAACAGATGGACTACAGTCCGTAACTGTATATTCCCAGTGTGCACCTGTATACCAATGAGATCTGATAAAATACTGCATTTCAATGTTTGTACAGAGTCAAAACACATGATAAACTAACCAAACTGTTTTTTTTTGTTTTTTTTCAAAAAACTAAGACTTATTGCAGTTAGTATTTATCCTATCTACTTGCCCAACAGCTATTTTTTTAATGTTCAGTTAGTGTTTTATTAACTTACAAATACTATTACTTAAAAAGAGAGTACATTTTTTATATGTATTGCAATACATGTAATATAGATTTGTGTAGAAGCATTATTAACAACATATCAATATCTTTCAGTACAGGCCATAGAAACAGCAGTTTTACAGATTTAAACATGTGTCCAGATTCTTTGGAAATTATTGGCTGGATAATAGTTCCACCTTACAGCAAGAGGGTCCCAGCTTTGGTTTCTGTTTGGGTTGAGTGTGTATACCAGTGCTGTTTCCGCCAGGTACTCTTTGGATATCACAAAGGAATACCTGCAATTTGGATATTCGTATGTATACATATGTATTGCTTGTCACCATTCCTGTTCACACTTTTAAATCTACATTTACTTTTTTTACACACTTCCAAGGATAATGTTAGCACCGACTGCATAGGACTGCTCTCATAACATATAAATTAAATTCTTAAGTAATAGAGTATAAGTAACCATGATCATCTGACCAAAGCTTATCTGACAATTACTCATTTATTATTCTTATGAAGAGGCCATTGTGTTGTGTTTTTCTTTGTATTCTATGCAGCCTTTGTTTGCTTCATGATCACAGGCCTTGGGATTACAGCTGGGGCCCATCGCTTATGGAGCCACAGGTCTTACAAAGCCAAACTGCCACTTCGAATTTTCCTGGCTGCTGCCAATTCCATGGCCTTTCAGGTAAGGCAAAGCTAATAATCTTCCATATGCATTTATGGTAATAGAAGATTGAATATAATTACACAATAATGACTAACAAAACCATTTACAGCATTAAACTAAGAACCTTTAAATATTACTAATAGTGTCTTGTTTTCACAGTATAGAATGCATCTATATGAGCAAAATGCCTATAAACATTGTAAACACAACTCTTTTGTTTATTTTCCAAATATTTTTTTTCTCAGAATGATATATTTGAGTGGTCCAGAGATCATAGGACCCACCACAAGTACTCTGAGACAAATGCCGACCCACACAATGCAACACGAGGCTTCTTCTTTGCACACATTGGCTGGCTTTTTGTGCCTAAACACAGGGAAGTCATCGAAAAGGGAAAGCGCTTGGATGTTAGTGACCTGTTGGCTGATCCTGTTGTTATGTTTCAGAGGACGTATGTACACTATGCTATAAATACTACTGCTAAATTACTTTTTACTGACATTCCTGCTTTTTTTTTACTACATAACAATGTATTAGCTTTTCATGTTTTCTTCTGTTTCTGATTCAGACATTACAAAATCTCAGTGCTGCTCATGTGTTTCGTCATGCCCACTTTGGTGCCATGGATCTTCTGGGGTGAAAGCTTGTGGAATTCCTACTTTCTGCCCACCATCCTGCGCTACACCATTTCACTTAATGCCACCTGGTTGGTCAACAGTGCAGCTCATATGTATGGAAACCAGCCTTATGACAAGAACATCAACCCTCGAGAAAACCGCTTTGTTGCTTTTGGAGCCATTGGTACAAATTCTCTTTTTTCCCCAACTCTAGTGGTTGTTTCATAAAATTATTCATATTTACTTCTGCAAGAAGTATCATGCGTTAAGCACAGTTTAAAAGATGAAATGTTAATTAAATAAAACACTGATTATGCACTGATTATGATTTATGTGTTATGATTTATTGTTTTTACATTTCACAGGAGAAGGTTTTCACAACTTCCACCACACTTTTCCTTTTGACTACTCAACCAGTGAGTTTGGAATTCGTTTCAACCCCACCACATGCTTTATAGATGTCATGTGTTGGCTTGGCCTTGCCAGCAACCGGAAGAAAGTCACTCAAGAGATGATCAAAGCTCGGAAGTTAAGGACAGGTGACGGTAGTGCTTGAGAAGCCTTGAAATTCCTATAACCACTCTTTATATCTGTACACTCTTTACAAAAATTTACTTCATTTGTTTGTACACATAGCCTTTAACTAGAAACAAACTACATATTGTGACATCATAGGATTAGATGAAACTTGTGAGTGTTTCCTTGCAGAGTAAATTTTCACAGTACTTTGGTTTATATCGTTAAATATCAGTGATAATTATGTATTTTCCACATTATGACATTTTTCCCAAACATCAACATCTTTTGCAGTCTGCTGGGTAAAGTATTGATACATGACCATATAATCCTCCATAAAGTCTAATCTTGAATCTTAGGTTACATATACAGTCTTGTGCAAAATTATTAGCCACCCTAGATGCATATGTTTAATCTTTTAAATATTACATATACACATCCTCTACCTATGTTTTTTTTTTTTTTTTTTTTTTTTTTTTTTTGCAAAGTTACTATTTTTTAAATGAACATAAACTGCAGCCTGTAGAAATTTTATTTCAATAAAAAATGTTGTCTTAAGTTTACCTTAAATTTCACTGACACTTTTGGGTGAGACTGTATTTATTTAGGCAAGTAATGCTTGGTTTGTCAATTTTTTAAAACATGCAAACTTTACACCTTAATCACTGCATATTTGTCTAAAAAGGAAACACTACCACACTACCCCTATTTAGGTTAAAATATAATAACACAAATCCTACTGTGTACAAGACTTTATAAGACTTTTTTTAGCTTCTGATTAATTCCATATTTTTTTTTACATTTTATGAAATGAACATCTAATCAGTTAATCAAGAAAATTTATTGACAATCAAAATAATTGTCTGTTGCAGCCCTACTTTGCACTGAAGGTGTGGTGATTTAGGCTTATTGTTTGCATGATGTTATATATACTGGTGGCTATGCATCATCATTAACACTGGATTAATTTAGTTACCCTCCTGAAATAACCATAATTATTTGTAAAGTAAAATGTGTACTGTTGGTTCAACTGTTTAAAACACAGTAAATACCGAGGCAGTAATAAATGCCGTGCTGAAATGCAAGAACAATAACACACTGAGATGTTAAGTACAAACAAAGCTTTACTGTCTAAGATCAGAGCCTGACTTACATTTTAAACATAAATTTAATGAAAAACCAGTTTAAAGAACAGAATTTCCCGATAAATGTATGCAGTGATGGGTTCAAAGAGGATGCTAAGTGTAATACATTTTAAAATGAGAGTTTGATCATGAGGTATTGACATTTTTATAAGTTATCAGGTAACAACTAATATGATTTTTAATTCTGCATTTAGGGAAGTGATAGAAGTTTAAAATAACCAGTTTTAGTAGAAAATGTTTTACTGTTTCCATTTTGAGTTGTTTTTTTTTTGCAAAAAATAATCTTTTTCAATTATAAACATTATCAAGGCATCAGAATCATACTTTATTAATCCCCCAGGGGAAATAGTTTAACATAGTAATTACACAAATTTCTCTAGTAATTAGTTTAACGGTCCCAATATGGTATTCTGTGTACATTCCACATTTTAATCTGAATTAAACTGTGATCCACTTGTTTTTGCCTTACATGTACTGAATTTATCATTAGAAATCTCTAAAAGTAAGCACTTTACTAAAAAGATGCCACTGTAATCATTGGTTACCAAACATAAATATTAAACATAAATATTATAAATATAAAAACCTGAGTAAAACAACTCACCTTAGTTTAGTTGTCATAAAGGTTTGTTAATATTAATTTAGGAAGGAGAGTTTGCTGTTTACAAAATATATTATTATATGTATCATTTGTATTTCAACACAAAATGAAAACGAGAGCAAATCAACAACACATTTCCTAACACTTGCATTCTTTTCTCTCCATGTGTAAAACTATAAGAGAGTGGCTCAATGTAAGAGTTTCCATCTATGTAATTGCATTAATGTGTAGCAATGTGTTTATTTTGCTGTTTGTAAGTCAATGCATGCAGTTTTCTTTGTTGCAAATGCTAATGAAATAAGTTATTTTTTTTAACATTTGCATTGTATATTGCAGACTGTGCTTTTTGGTTGATCTTTAAGTAAACCACCGCATAATAATACTGATTACTATCTAGAACCATAAATATATAGTCAGCCTGTAGTACATTTAACCACATATTTGAAGAATGCAGAATAAGGGTTCCAGTGGTTAATTGTTGTGCTATAGAGCAGAGAAAACAAATTCTCTGAAGAAAATTAATCATAGTTTATTTAGCAGTCTGATCAAATGTTTCCTATAAGTTAAAATTACAATGTTTATTTAAATTTGCAAGCATGTTAAATTATTGTTATTATTAGAACTGGATTGCTTACGTCTGGTAAAGTAAAATTATTTTAAAAAAGACCATTAATGTGATACTCAGGTGTCGGGTATCAACCACAGTCTGACCATATGAAGTAAAAATGTTTACTTATAAACTATGATGCCTTTAACATTTAATAAATACATTTTTAACATTCAAATTTTTGATGTATATTTTCATTGAGAATGTAATGTAATGTAAACATCTTTTTGTAATATTTCAGGCCCTGAACAAGCTGTTATTAGTTGCAAGTCATCCATGTTTATAATCAGATTTTATTCAGTTTACATTTAAATTTATTTTAATGAACGTAAATAACTCAACTAAGTGATATCCAAGTTGAAACTTGATTCAGTTGGTATATGCAAAGATGCTTTTAAATATTTTTTTAAATGATGCATGAACAGTATGTATTAACCTTCATATCTAATAATTTGGTATCAAGCATACTGCATGGCAGGCAGTAGATATAATTTAGCTTAAAGAATGGCAAAATAATAATAATGTGCATCTTAGACCAAGGCTGATGTGGCTGTATGTTTTAAAGTCAGTGTGATCCAGTAATGTGACTATTAAAATGAATAATTGAGAATACAAGGTTTATTTCAATTGAATGTTTAAGTTTCAGGGTGCTTAATATTTCATAGTTCGATTTTTGCTCAAGACATTTTCATATATTATTTTTTATTATTACAGACCATACAGCTTGTTTATTTAAAAATAAATTAATAAAAATTACATGTGTCTCCCAAATGGTTTGCATTTGTTCATTTTTTTCCCCATAATTAATTTCTAAGCCACTTCCCAAATTTGCTAGCACTTATTTGGAGCGGCTCAAGGGGCTTTATTTTAGAAATCTTACACCGCGCAGCTTGAGGCGTGTCAGTGTATCGTGACGATGTGATTCATGTCACCTGCAACCAATTATACATATATAACCATTTACATTAATTTAGCAGGTCATCAAATGCACCATTTTGGTTAGTTTAATGCATACAGGTATATTGTCCTCAATATTGTTGATTACTGAATTGAGAATACATTGTGCTTACAAATGGCAAGGATTTTCTCTCTTAATTTATAATGTTATAACTTGTGTGCAATAACAATTACAATTGATATGTGCAATTATTGCTCAGTGATAGATTGGCGGTGCCCTGTCCTGGGTGTATCTGCCCAGCGCACGAAACGTTCTCCCCTGGATGGGCATGGGGAACCCACCCCCCGCGACCCTAATATAGGATAAAGCGGAAGATAATGAATGAATGTGCAATATTTCATGTCATTACACTATAGGTTTCAGTGAAATAATGTATATATCTCTATGCCACTACTTTACTTTTTTGTTGTATATAATTTTATTTAAATTTCAAGCCACTAATACATTTTCAAACTTTTTTTTTATTTGATTATATTTAAGTATTTCTATACTTTACTCTTTATTTGTTTAGTATAACACCTAAAATAGGGTACCTGTAACTGCTGCAATTTTCCCCCTGGGAATTAATAATATATACCAATTCTGATTATTTTGATAATTCTGATTGATGTGTTTTTATCTCTAAAACCGTTTCTGGTACCAAATGTGAAGTGTGGATGTCCAACCTGGACTTCATCAATTCATACTGCAGGTATTCTTGATTTAGAACTCGTGTGGCGAACCGAGCTAAATCATTGGATGTTTGTTGATATGGCTGTGTAGTAACATGCGTTCCACTCAGTGTTTTCCAGAATACAACCAAATTTACCAAGCGATGAGGAAAACTCCAAAGAAATAAAGCTCTGCTTTAAAAGACTGCTCCCTCGTGTTACCCGCCCACAAACAGATCTCCTCCTCAGGCGCTCGGTCCACAGGAGCGCCGGTGTTTTTAAAGAGCGCGCAGGTTTCAGGAGCCTGTCACCGCAACGCGCCGCGCCGCGCCGGGGTGCAGGAGCCCAAACCGGCTCACATCCCGCGCTTTCACAGACTGCTGCCGAGACGCCGCCGACACAGCGTTTTATCAAACAAAGAAAAGACGAGAATGGAACATCTAACGAGGTACAAGTTTAATATGAGCTTCAGGAAGCAGCTGCACTGCCTCCATTTTCTGTTTATCGAACACCCGGAAGAGCCAAACCGGGAAATTATTTCAAAAACATTCTTCGATTTTTTTTATAGAATAATAATAAGATTGAGCAGTGCATTAATGAACGACTTTGTTAAATTTTAAATTTCAAGCTTGTATGTTGTAAAACGACATCAATGTGAGGCTGTAGTCCTACAAAGCCTTTAGTGAGTCATTGTGGGATTTAATGGAATTGCTGTGAAGATTCCGAAACACTGACAGACAGAAGGTATTGTATCTACAATTAAGAACTTATTAAATAATCGTTAAAATATCCCAAACAATAAAATAAATAACCATAAAAAATTAAACATTACTAACACTTAACTGAGTTATCTACTGTATGTTTGTCTAAAATCAGAGATTGCAGCCCAGTTGTGCAATCTCTGAGGCAGCAATAAGAAAACACAATGCAGTCTTAGATTAAAAAGAGCATGATGCTATTAAAATGGTATTTTAAATCCACACTGGAAAGACATATTGTTTATTCATTAAGTTTCTGAACCACATATTACTGATATTTCACCACACTGGGTGAAAGGCAGGGAAACACCCTGAACAGGTAGCTGTTCCATCACAGGGCAGATAAAGAAATACCTTACATTAATTTACATTATCATATCTTCAGTTTATCTGCCCTACATGTCGTTAGTCTTTGAGGAAAATGAGATTTAGTTAGGAAAAAATACTCAGACATGCAGAAAAGATGCAAATTATGTGCTAAAAGGATTCTGAAAGCTTACTGTAAGGAGTACCCAGTACTGTGTCTTATGCAGTCTACAAAGGCAAGTGAATTTATAAAATCAATTGATTTGTGTAAGTGACCAAAGTTGACGACAATTATTTTTGTTATATTTAAAAAAAATCTAAAGTAGCAGAAATTGGTTTTGGTCATTAAATTGTCCTTAATCCAAACTATGAAATATTGCCATTTCGAAAATATCTAACATTAGCCCAACGGTAGCCCAAAAGTTCATTTAGTAAGCCACCCAAGAGCTGTCCACATCAAGAGTGCTGAATTATATATGCAAATAATGTATGATTTGTGCTGTACTTTTAGCATTATAAACTTGTTACTTGTATGTGGAAATCATTTTATATACATTTAAAGAACAGATAAGATTGAGGGAATATTATTTCTTTGCTTTTTTTTTTCAGAACGATATAGCTGTACGAAATAAGGAGTTATCTAGAAAGAGGGGGAAAACAGGTATGTATATTAATTATTTCCTCCAAATTTCCTTTAAATTATTCCAGTATGAATAAAAGTTTTACAGGTGAGCTTTTTTTAGGGAACAACTTTTGCCAAAAACCATGAAGAAGTGCAGCCCTTGGACGTTTCTTCCTATTATGTTTTCACTTTTCACAGCATCAGGCCTGTGGGTTGTGTGAGTATATTTAGAACCATTTGTCTTCGAGTTGTCATTATAGCCGAAAGCTTTTATGATTAATGCTGTATCCAATTTCATAGTTAATTACATAGTTATTGCACTGCAACTGAAGATTGCAGAACTGATATTCATACTACATCCTGTGCTTGAACATCTGCAATCTGACAGACCTTTGGTTTAATAAATCGTTGATTTATAAAATAAATATTTTTATTAATGTAGGTATTTCATATCAGTGGAGGATGAGAAGATAATACCACTCAGTGCTGAATATAAGTATGTCAGTTATTTATATACTTTTATTGAGTCTATTTCTTAGTGTTATAAACATCCTTTAATTTAATATTTTTGTATAGGAGATCTGGGTCAAAATCGCCTCCATACATCAGGTAAATCAGAATAGAATGCTATTATTTTAAAGATCTATTCTTATAGAAAAGCTTATTGAATTTGCACATTCATATATGTATATATATATATATTTTTTTTAGCATTGCTGGTGATGCTCCACCTGCCAGCTGTGTTTTTAGCCAAGTAATGAACATGGCGGCTTTTGTGGGTATGTATTTGTAATTAAATACTTCTTAGTATTACAAAATTATATAATTAAAGAACTGAGAGCAATAGACAGTAATTAAAGATAATTAACGCACCCACTGGACATTCCACTAATGGGTGGGATGCAGCCTATATGAGCTAGGGCAAGAATCTAATGACTATAGGAACAAATCATGACATGTTGCCCAATAGGAATTACAGAGATTTACATTATGTTAGTTTTCTTGTTTAAATGCAAATTGTATTTTCCAGGGTTTATCCTTGGGGTTCTCAGATACTTACAGTTAAAGCCAAGAGTGCACAAACCCTGGCTCAACATCGGCAGTCTAATTGCTTTATCTCTGGCCTGCTTTGGTATGACACTGGTTGGAAATTTCCAGGTATTGTAAAGACAATAGTTTAATTATTTTAGCTTTCTCTTTGTGTCTAAACATAGCAAATATATACCTGATTGATTTTTTTTTTAAATGTTGCATCAACTTACTTTCATCTTTTCACTGCCATTCAGCTCTCAAACGATGAGGAGCTCCACAATATCGGCACGTCCATGACTTTTGGTCTAGGCACGTTATTCTGTTGGGTGCAGTCATTTATTACTTTTAAGGTCAACTTAAGGAACGAAGGCAGACGAGCTGGCATTCCTCGTTTCCTGTTGTCTGGTGCAGTCACATCCTGCATGCTGCTTTGTATCCTTTTAACAACTACATGAATTTACAGGTTGATGGGTTAAAGTAAATGATTATTTTTTTTTTTTTTTGTTTAAGAGGATGTTTTTTCAAACAAAGTTTATATGTGTAAATGAACAGTTCAACCTAGAGAAAACTGTTTCAGGTCTGTTTTTTTGTTTCTTAGTGTTGTTATACGAATAATTAATTTAAAGACACATTTAAACACAACACATTTAAAGAGTCTACAAACCATTATTTAACTGGTTAGTGTCTTATTTTAGCACTTACTTGTTTGTTCCTTTGTTGATGTCAGTCTCCAGAGACAAGCTGATGCCTCACACACCCAATAACATTAGAATTGCTGTTCTTAGGATCATGCTTGCATATCTTCCTTATATCTTCCTTCCTCCAATAACGTAAGCTGAATTATTGACTTTAATATAATTCTTATTTTCATTCATTCATTCATTATCTCCCGCTTATCCTCTATTAGGGTCGCGGTGGGGTTCCCCATGCCCATCCAGGGGAAAACGTCTCGGGCGCTGGGCAGATACACCCAGGACAGGGCGCCAATCCATTGCTGGGCACACACTCACTCACACAAACACACTCTATTGGGGGCAATTTTTGAGAATTCAATTAACTTGATCCATGTTTTTGGACTGTGGGAGGAAACCGGAGAACCCGGAGGAAACCCACGCAGACACGGGGAGAACATGGAAACTCCACCCAGATGGGGATTTGAACCGGGAATCCCTAGCGCTGAGAGGCGAACGTGCTAACCACTAAGCCACCGTGCCGCTAATTCTTATTTTATCTGACAAAATACATTTATTTTAAACATTTCTGGTTAAATAAGAATTTGTCAAATTATTTTGTTTGAACTAAACAATGTTTTAGTGTTCTGACCTTGACACACAGCACCTCAGACTTTGCTTTAATGGCCCAGCGCCTGCACATGCATGCAGCTCGAGCACAGTGGGCACTCGTCATGTTCTTTCTCACATACTTGAGCACTTTTGCGATCGAGTTTCGTCACTACCATTTTGAAATTGTGTGCAGCGATGACCGGGATCCTCCGATAAGTTTGTCAGAAAGCTTTTCTGAGGTTTCAGAGTACCAGTCGGATCAGTTATAGAACTTTTTATACCTCTTTTTACAACCAAACAGCTGTATCTATTACATTTTGCCACACCCAATTTTGCATGTGTATTGAAAGTAATGTCAAGAGTTAGATGTGAAGATGTTTCTCATAGTTTCTTGACACCACACAAAAGTGAAAAGCACAAATAAGACACAATCTGTATCTTAAGTTTGTGTATTACATGAGGCAGGATACTGAAGTGTGTTACATTAAGGTGACTCTATAGTCACATACATTTTAGAATAACACTTTGTATCAAGTCATTAAAATGCTACATCAACTACAATACCACAAGTCAGTAGATATACTGAGGTAACTAAGCAATGAAGCAGTTCAGTAAATTGTTCTATCTACAAAATGTTTAATCTCTGAATTTACCTTCAGTTTATAAAAATGAACCATAATTCTATCGCTAAAGGGCATGTCATAAATAAAAGAGAAATACAATAAAACCATGACATCGCTTTAACACTAAAAATTCTATATTTAAACTGCTTAAGCTCTGACGTTGAACAAGGCGGTGCAATTATTTTACTTACTTTAGCCATTTCCAATTTCCATTTAACCCAAAACAGTGAGGGCCAACATGATTCCCGTTAAACCCAGCTCACATCACCCATTTCATCTTCTGTAATCTTTATCTTAAGATAAATTACATGAGTGCTAAACACATTAAGGGGTCTTAAATATGTTATTTTATATTGGTTTAAAAAGGTCAAAAATTGGCCAGATGTCTCCTACTAGGACTAACCAATAATGATCAGCATTAATACTTATTTTGATAGTTAATTTATTATCAAAGCCATTAATCTTACTTCGTTACAAGAGTACCTGGAACCTACCCCAGCACCCACTGACGCAAAAGGAGTGGAGAAACCAGACATCTAAACATTTTCACATAGATACCATTAAATATCAAGATGGCAGGAAAAGAGCTCCCAAAGGAAATGATCACATAGAGAATATGCCAACTTCAGAAAGAAAAGACCTGAGGTGTCCATCAAGAATGCTTTTAGGCAATAGAGCCACCATCTGTGTTACTCTGCCCCTTTATTTCACTAGGAGTTACTGAATAATATTCAGGCTTGCTGTATTTGTAATGCTACATGGTAAATTGTCTCGAATGTGAATGTTTGTACAGTAAATGTGTCTAGGAAACTTTTCTAATTGAAAATTCTTTGCCTGCTCACACTGTGATGAAGGTTATCAATTCAATGCATTATTTATGAATTCTAGTTACATAATTTCAGGTGATATTTATGCTGGAATTCATTTCACGCTATGAAATACTAGAAAAACAAAGAATGTTACATTTTATATGCATTGCTACAATCTGCTTACCAACATTGTTTAGCCAATATAGGAGTCTGTTTGTAATTAATAACCTAATTTATACTCACACATCTACACTTTTCAATAGCAGAAGAAAAATCCAAACAGCCATTTATCATTACATACCGTGAAAATAAGTCTGATCATAAACAAGGCAAAAAACATTGACAAGCACCTGGAAATTCAGTTAGTACATATTAATGCACTTGCTGCAGAACATTGTATGCAATCACAAGTGTCAAGTTACAGTACTGTAAACCAATGTCAGCAACCACCCCATCACTTTAGTCCACTAGATTGCTTACACTGTTTTCTGCCTTTTTCCATCAAGCACTACCGATGGGCTCCAGTTGGCTAAAATTTGTGATCACTTTATAATGGTGCTTCTCTTCCTCTGTCAGCTCTACGTTTCCTGGTCGTACAACCACAGACACATTCAGCCCAGCATCCTCTGCTGCTTTTGCTTCTGTGAAATGGAGAAGACGAACATAGTATTACAACTTACAATACACTGTTTAAAAGAAGCCATTATTTATACATTCTGTGTATTTATTTATGAGATGTCAGTGTACATTGTAGGTTTTATGCCACAATGTGGCTTCAACCTTCACCAGATTTATAGACTATAGACCTGACCCAGTTTGAAGGGATGTTTTGATGATTTGTTACACTTAGATTACAAAACTGATAAACATTGAAATAAAAATAGGTTGTATACCCACCTCGTGTTACATCTGTTAAGAACATTATGTCTTCTGGTGAGCAGCCAATTCTTTCAGCAATTTTCTCATAGCTTTTACTCTCCACTTTGGCACCAATTGTGGTGTCAAAATGACCATCAAGCAGCTGGGAAAGACATTTAAACTGTTATTTAAATCCCAAAAGCATAGCTTATTACATTTTAATAGAAGGAAAAAAACAATTACCTCTAAAAGATCCCCTTCAATTGAATAACGGAAAAGCAGCTTTTGAGCTTCTATGCTTCCTGAAGAATAGATGTAGACTTTAAGACCATGACGTCTCCATCGTTTGATAGCAGGAGTCACATCTTGATACACCCTAAGACAAAAATAAATACACCCTTCCACTGCATCCATTTATAAAATTTAACAGCTTATTAAAACACCAGCACATATAAGATAAATATGCAAATGATGTAGGATTCACAATTTTATAATATGTAAATTCACAGTTGTTAGAGAACCAGATCTCTTACTTACTCGCCTTTAATCCTTCCTGAAGCATAGGCTGTTCTCCATATGTGGCCTTGAAGCTGTTTAAGAGCTGTAGTCTTACGGTCTGCAGCCATCTGCCAGAGAACGCTATCCACCACCTCCCGGATTGCCTTCTCCTCATCTGTGTGTGCTGCCTGGTCCACTGCATGAACTGGACACGCTCTGTTGTGCCTCATATCATCTTCAGTCTGGAAACAGTGTGAGTTACATGTTCGAGTGTGAGTTACAAGTTTATCAATTTACATTACATGCTGTAACACCACATACAAGTCCACTGTGTATGTACAATTATATACATGAGGTTGATGCTCACCATCATATTTCAATGTTATAAGCATGCGATTGCTCCTGTGCAGTTTCTTACTAAATCCTTACGTCACTTGAATACCGGGGGCGATCTATTTTGTGTGTCTGTGTGAGTGAGTGTGTCCAGTGATAGATTAGCGCCAGCGCCCAAAACTTTCTCCCCTTGATGAGCATTGGGAAACCCATGCGACCCTAGTAAAGGATTAAGTTGAAGATAATGAATGAATGAATATTTTGTTCTTCTTGCTACATCCATGTTACAATTTTGTGCTACTCTCACATGTGTTACTCTATTTAGTGTTTACCATTAAATGTTAAACATATATTATGCACCCTATTAGCACTAATTATTAAGGGGGTACAGCTGTGCTCCATTACAACATTACAAGTTAGGTCTAAAATGGCCTTCCAGATATTGATTGTTTTTTCATTACTGGTGTAAAAAAAAATTCCATTATGCACTGGGATTTGGCACCTTACTTTACAAATAGACTTTAGCACATGCTAAAATTGATTTCGCAAAAATTTAGCTCTCTACTGGTGCTTTTCAGTTGGAAAACGATTAGAACTAATCAATAAAAAGAAAGCATGTAATACCTGTAGTTTAATTATGTTTTGATTTGATGGTTGATTGTTAGTGGCCTCTGTGTTGATCTCTAAAAAAAGAACAAATGACATTGAAAGTCTTTTGTTGTGGCATTAAAAAAATAGTCAGTAGAAACCAGAAAGGGTAGTCCCAACTGCAGCTACATTTTTCTGGAAGGGATTTGATCTGGATAGTAGGATCAAAATAAGTTGATTAGTTTGACTGAAAAGCCAGTTTAGTCCCCTTAAATATAGCGAAAGCATTTCTTACAGTAATAATAGAATGAACATTTAACAAAGAAAACATTTTAACACCTTTACAGAGAAATCATTTTATTGTGAGCCTGTTTAAAGTGTATGACCATTTCTTAATGTGTAAATAACTGAAAATCAGCCTATTGTGCATATAGACACACCTATTTTGTACCTGAAACCATTCTGATCAGTTGAGAGTTGGACTCCACAAGCCCTTTAAAGATATCCTATTAAATGTAATAAAGACATTGATGAAAAGGTAGTACTGTTGGATCATCTATAAAACTAACCAATTCTTCAAACACATCCAAAATATTATTTTTTAAAATTGTTTTGCAGTACGACCAAGTTAAAAGGCCATGAAAAACAGAACATTTCTGTAAATGGGTTTTTACTTAGCCTGCTATAATGTTCAACTTGTTTAAACCTGTCAAAGTAACAAGAACAACTAAGTGTTGTGAGATTAATTGTCTCCCACAGTACATCCTCCAGTCATCTCTTCTCTACATAAACACGAAGATGAACCCAATTGAGCACAAGACATAGCTTGGCCTAGACCAACTTACTACTGCAGGAAAATGAAAGAGGCTGACATGAAAAATGATCAATCACAAGCCTGTGAGTTTCCACATAAATGTTATTACATGATGCATAGGTACATGTTAGCTCAGCTGAAAATATCATAGTCTCATAGTCAGAAAGAAAGGTTCTCTTTTACATCACTGTGATTGTTATTATGACTTATCAGACCAGAATAAATCAATACACAGGAGTGTGTGCAAGTGTAGAGAGCCAATCATAATGCAAATGTTAGAATCCTGACAGGGTGGCCAAGATATCACACAGAAGCGATCAGATAACACTTTTCTGTTATGTCAGTGCCACATAGCACTGTGACCATACAATTTGCATTTCTATCACATGCTTAATCGCGCTCTCTCACTCAATTTAAGAAAAAACATTGTACATCAGTTCTGCAACTTTTAGGTTTGAGACACACCTAAAAGACAGTGAATAAAAATGCAAAATGTTGTGCAATGTTGTACTACACCTATGTAAATAAGCCGAGACACTTTTTGTGTGGGCCGAGCGTCTGACTGAGAACACTCGACTGGTTGGCTTTCCTTAGATTACTATGGCCAAGTTAAATATACTGACTATATAAATCTTTGTCAGAGACATTCAGATTATCATAGTCTCGTGTGTTTCATATTTAAAATAGTAATTTAATGATTAATTATACGAGCTGAATAGTTTGTGTACCTGGGGTGACAGTTTTCCCTAAATGAAGCATTACTTTTGGCCAAATGTGGAGTCAAAAAAAAACAAACTCTGTTGTAGATTTAGATTATTTACACAATAGCTACCCCAGTAAAATAAAAATAAAAAACGCATCCTGCTTTCAGTCTCTGTGGGTGTGTCGAGGGATTAGATAAGGGCTAAAGTCAGCCTAGCCTCTCCAATAAATCAGGCAATACGTCTACACTTTAGGATCAACCATACAACCTACATGACCCAGACATCCCTGTATTTGGGTTGTGAAAGGAAAAGATGAAGTCCCATACAGACAAGAATTAACCAGGCTGTCTATCCTAGGTACTGAACCACAAGATTTCCTTCTGTGAGGTCAAATGCCAACCACCAGGTAATGCAAATGCTGTAGCATAAAGACATTTGAAACATTTGCATGGTAACCTTTTGTACCATGTGAATAACTTGCAGACCAATTTCTATTCTAGATCCCAATATCACACCACACCTTTGAGATGAACCAGAGGCCAAGACTTTAACCAAGTTTAGTGCTGGATTCCACAATTTACTTTTGACATTATGAGGGGAATTACTGTAAAATCAATACCAAATGGTTTTGAAATATGGTAAAATGGGTAGTCATAGGCTAGTGGTTAAGGAACCAGTCTTGTGACCTGAAGGTTTCCGGTCCCACCAAGTACTATAACTGAAGTGTCCTAGGCAAGGCACCTAACCACAATTGCTCCCCAGGGGTTGTATACAAAGTTGCCCACAGCTTCGGGCATGTGTGCTCACGTCACCGGTGTGTATGTGAGTTTCACTGCACAGTTGGGTTAAATGTGAAGGACCAGTTCCTCGGTGTGTAAAAACAGTAGACAATAAAAAAAAAAGTCGAAACAAAAAAAACTCTTACAGGTGTGATGATCAGATTTCCATATGTTTTAGGTCATATGTGGTAGAAGAAAATTTACAGAAATCAAAATAATCCGTTTAAAACTATTGGTTACAGACCTGTTTCTTCAGAAGCTGCACATCCTGCTTGCATTCATCCTCCTCCCAGTGCGCACTCAGGTAGTCCTCTAAATGTTCTTTGATGTATGGAAATAAAATGTCCTGCAGGTAAAAATAGCATTAAGCTGAAAATATTCTAATAGTTACACAATAAAGAAATGACGCTTGTTGGTTTTAAAGTTTTCACCAGTGAGCCAGTCACTCATTTCTACCTTTACAAACGTGATAGGGGTCGTGGTTCCTTCTATGTCCAGCAGAAAAGCGCTAACGTTTCCAGGAACTGAAACCGTTGCCATTGTTCGGAATGGCAAGAGACACCTCTGTCACAACAGGAGCAGGGAGCGCTATGTTCACACGAGGTTGCTTAATTTAATCTAAACACTTCACAATAAAAAAAAGCTACGGAAGTTGACAGAAATCAGCTCAGTGTTGCGCGCTAATCACATAGCGTTCTGCTAACACATGGCTTAGTCAACGGGTTGCCAGATATTCACTAATAGTACCATCACAGTTAAACGTATAACAATTTTTAATGATACCAAATATCAAATCAAATATTAAAGAAATGGCAAGTTACGAACTAGTTATTTTAACGTGTGCTGATCCTGAGACAAGGTAATACATACAATTCCAGTTTTTATTGGGTTTTTACTCTAGTCCATGTTCTCAAAGCAAGTTTATAATTTCCTATATTCATTCATTCATTAGCACCCGCTTTATCCTTTATTAGGGTCGCGGTGAGGTTCCCCATGCCCATCCAGGGGAGCGCCGGGCAGACACACCCAGGACAGGACACACTCACTCAAACACACTCTATATGGGGCAATTTGGAGAAATCAATTGACTTGATCCATGTTTTGGACTGTGGGAGGAAACCAGAGAACCCGGAGGAAATCCACGCGGACACGGGGAGAACATGGAAACTCCACCCAGATGGGGATTCGAACCGGAAATCCCTAGCGCTGAGAGACAAACGTGCCAACCACTAAACCTCATAATTTTCTACATCTGAATCCAAAATAGCTAGACTGAGGCCAAAATGGCAAGGAAAAAGCTATTCAAATAGGTATACATTTATATTGTTTAACATATGTATATTAAAAACTAACAATGATTTAAAAATATTTTCTATCCATCAATTTTATTGTTCACGCTTTTTTGCAGTTAGGTCACATTTATCTTGTGTAAATACAATTATTTTCCCATTGACACCTGGCTATCTGGCAACCGTAGTCATTGGTCCTGCCCTTCAGACTCGCAGATGGCTGCGTAGACGGGGGAAGTTAAGTTTGATCTACATTTCATGTACACGGACGTATTTCCGGTCAGTTACTACATGGAGATTAGTCAGCAAAGTGAGCATGTGTCGTTTTAACAAAGGCGTGGGATTTTTTAATGCTGTGGCTTAAAGTTTTAGGTCTTTTAGTGCTTTGCTGAAACAGGATGTGTTATAGTTCTTTACTAAATGACTGTGACAAATTATTTAGCTTGCATTTATAATAAAACATTTCACTTATCACTTGTAACTAATTTCTTAATCCACATAATCCATTATGCGGCAATGACTCAAAGAGGCAAGCATGCATTATTATTTAAATTGGCTAAAACCTGAATACCTGAATAATGTAATATATTCAGCATTAAATAAAACGTTTTAGTGATGTGAGAAACATTCATCCCTAGTCAAATGAAGTTAAGTAAAGTGTAACAATGTATTTTGTCTACTGTGTTTACACAGAGTAATTTGTCTTTCACATTTAACCCATCAGTACAGTGAAACACACACATGAATTGAGCACACATGTCTGAAGCGGTGGGCAGCCCTGTACATGGCGCCCGGGAAGCAATTAGGGTTAGGTACCTTGCCCAAAGGAACTTCATCCATAGTACTTAGTGGGACCAGGAATGTTCCCTTGGTGGGGATCTTTAGATCACGAGCCTATAACTGCCAAACAACCTGCAGTATTGTGCAATAACATGTGGTGCAAACAGTAAATACGAAAATGGCAGTATTGTTCAATAAAATTGTGCAAAAATGGTTGTAAAGAGCATACACAGAACAGAGTGTGAACAAAGTGTGAATAATACATATTGGAATATTGACAATATTAGGATAAAAGATATTACTAATAGTAATATGTAGGTTTGTACATTACACAAGCATTGGAACTTTACAGTTCCAGGAGGTTTATTGACATTTCATTTAACAGCTCTGTTTATACTACTACTAACATTTTCATGTATTTATGGGAATTTATTTAATTTTCCAGATTCTGGATTGCAATCTGCATTCTAGTTCATTCAGGGGTCTTCAGTTTGGTTAAGACAGTGGCTTTGTGTGGACCAGTTGACTTCTTTCACACCAAGCTCACCTCAAGGTGCTACAAAGAGGTGCTTTTTCCAAGCCTTCCATTGATTGCAATAAATGCAATGATTAAGAGGTTTTGACTCACTACTTTTTGTCAACATAGTGTATATTACATGCTCATTCTTATTTCATGTGTTTAATATTCTTTTAATACACAAGAGTTGTGTTACTTTATTATGGAAGTCCATTTCCGCCACTAAGAAAAAAGGCAAAAGTATCTCAAAATTCTTACACAGTAAATTAGAACTCTGTAAATTAGATAAAATTCAGAATTCTGCCTTAGTAAATTAGAATTCTGAGATTAAAGGTCAGAACTCTGAGATTTGTTCGCCTTTTTTTCTTAGTTGCGGAAATGGACTTCCATACTTAATTAATGACTTTGTGTTAGTATCTGACATCAGCATCATGAGAAGCATCTCGTACTCTTAGTTCTCGATTCCAAGTCTGCCCGATTTATACGTATTTATAAAGAAACGCCATTTAGCCCCGCCCCTCGTGTCTCTTCCCGCCCTTTCTGGTTACGTCATTACCCGCGGCACGGCGACGGTGGCCATTTTAGTAAACGCGGCGGCGTGTGTTTGCAGTCGGTTGTTTTAAAGAAGATCTTGTTAGCTTTACTTCGCATCTGGTCACACGTTCTTCACGATGCAGACAGAACAGAACAACTTCACCTCGGACGAGTTTCCCGATGGCTCCAAAATTAATGCGAGTAAGAACCAGGATGATGACGGGTGAGTGACGCTGCGAGGCCTTGAAGCGGCTGAACAATGCTAAAGGAATCATTTGGAAGGCAGGGAAGGGCCCCAGTCGTGCATTTCGACGAAACATTATAATAATGCTGGGATTTTGTGTTCTAAATAGATTTAAAGTCGTCTTATATCAGTAATTTTGGTGTTCGTTTTGAGTATCTGGTTTAATTTGATCACTAAAGACGTAATACCATAACACGCCGCCAAAAAACATGGAAGCACGTTTCTACGATGCACAGGGTTGGACTGTTTAGTTAGTAAGTCCGGGTGACTTATTTACCATTTAATTACGTACTTTTATCAGATTGATTTTTTTTAAAGCGAATAAATTGCGATGCTTAAAGTATTGTGAGATTCTGGGTCCTCTGCGGAAACGTTAACAGTTAATGTACTCATCGAAGTTTACTGTAAAACATAAATGCATTTTGTATTTAAGGGTTTGTCCGTAATTTGTTTATTTGAGATATTGAGTTATTTTTAAACAATTACACAAAATAAGAGTTAGGACTAATGTTTTTTTTCCTGTAGATACAAGAAAATTTTCCAGTATTATGTACGTAAAAATAAAATGAAACCCAACTTTTATTGCTGTTTTTTTTACTTTAAATTATAACTAAATTATCGTTAGTATTGTGGAGATGTGTGTTGCTTTTGTTGTCTCATCTAAGGTATGTTTTATAGGAAGATGTTTATTGGAGGATTGAGTTGGGACACCAGCAAGCAAGACCTTAAAGAATATCTGTCCAAGTTTGGAGAAGTGTTGGACTGCACCATCAAAACAGACCCGATGACTGGACGATCCAGAGGGTTTGGTTTTGTTCTCTTTAAAGATGCAGAGAGTGTCGACCGGGTAAGTAATAATTTCTGATAATGTTGCAAAAAAAGCAACAAAATATTGTCCTGTATTAAACAAGCCCACCATGTCCATGCTTTTAGGTTCTGGAACTAAAGGAGCACAAATTGGATGGTAAATTGATTGATCCGAAAAGAGCCAAAGCTATAAAAGAAAAGGAGCCTCCCAAAAAGGTTTTCGTTGGAGGTCTCCGACCAGAGACAACAGAAGATGAAATACGGCAGTATTTTGGAGCCTTTGGAGATGTGAATAACTACATCTACTATTAAGTTACAGCAGATATTAAAATGCTTGATTGTTTTTTTTATTTAACATCTACTGTAATGCATTGTCCTCCAATAGATTGAAAATATTGAGCTTCCTGTGGATACCACCACAAACGGAAGGAGGGGCTTCTGCTTTGTTACATTTGTGGATGAAGAGCCAGTCAAGAAACTTTTAGAAAACAGATATCATCAAATTGGAACAGGAAAGGTATGATCAACAATTATGCAGATTGTCACATCATGCTTATCACTTTACAAATGACTAATCGATTTTAAATATTTTATTTAGTGTGAAGTTAAGGTTGCTCAACCAAAAGAAGTTTATAGGCAGCAACAAAACAGAGGAGCGCGGGGTGGTGGTGGTGGTGGAGGAGGTGGATTCAGGGGTCGTGGAAGAGGAGGTAATTGCTATTGTTTCCTGGGTGTTGTGAAACACTGCTTTTTACCTGAGTCTTATTGCTAGTGTTTTAATGGTTTTACTTATGTGTTATAGTGGGCTGTATTAATGGCAATAATTCTGATGGTCACCAGAACTATTTTGTTTACTGTTTTTTTATTGCAAATGTCCATCTTCACTTGCTTCTTGTTTGCAGGCCCAAGCCAGGGTTATAACCAAGGTTATGGTGGAAACTACTATGGCCAGAACTATGGAAGCTATGGCAATGGCTACAACCAGGGCTATAATGACTACTCTGGCTATGACTATTCCAGCTACAATTATCAAAACTATGGATATGGACAAGGTTATGGTGATTACAATGGTAAGTTGTTGCATGCAATGGTTTTGGTTTTTTTAAAAACCCGGTGTTAAAAATTTAGTGACTCAATGTGAGTTGTGCTTTTGCAGGTCAACAAAGCAACTATGGCAAGGTCTCCAGAGAAGGTGGAAATCATCAGAATAACTACCAGCCATATTGATGACCTGCCAAAGTTTACGGTAAGATTAAAACCTATTTAGATGATGCTTATCAACTTTAAAGATCAATAGACAACCCTGATTATCAATAAATACAATTGAGTGGTATGCATATATATATGCACCCTATTTGAGTTGAAAATCTTTGTCTATAGATCTTTAACTGTTAAAGCTCGCACATTGTTTGTTTTTGCTTTTTAAAGTAAAGAAAAATCTTTTCAGAAAAATGTAAGCATTTTTCTGTAGATTTTCCTGTTTTCCTTCCTGCTTTTAACAGGTGAACATAAGGGAATAACATAGATTTTGATAGCAATGCTAACAGGTAAAGTACTGCTAAAAGGGAACAAAGTCAGGGCACCTCTCCTTACGTTTTCCGTTCTTTCCCTAATTCTGATTGTTATACCTTGTTTGTACCTGCCAGCGGGGGACTTCATTGCAGGCCGTGTGTCACCTGACCACGAAATTCTCTGGGCGTCGCGCATAGCGGGCAGAGAGCACGGCATGCACGAGAAAACGCTGTCCTGTGGTATGGTTTCTTCAAACTTCCTGTACCAGCGTTAAAGAGCTAACGTAAAGCAGGAGATCTCTCGTTTTTCCCTTAAGTTGTCAATGTTAACAGTTAAATGATTTTTTACAGGTAAATATCAGTGAAATGTAAATGATTTTTAACCCTGCTGTTGTAATTTTTTTTTCTTTAATTTAGTGTCCTTGTATTTCAGTTCTGGAGCTTCAGTGATAATTATTTCTTTTGTTTACCTAATTCAGTCCCCTACTCTGTAAATTACAAACTCATAATGCTTGCTTTTTCTTTAGAGTCCATAGAGAACTTCACATGGTACATCTTAATTGTTTTCCCCAAAAACTAGATGATAAAGATCATATGTAGATAAAATTTTCTTATCCAAATACCCGAGAATAAAACCAAGTGGTCACTGTTTTGGAACTCATTTGGATGTGCTCCTTATTTGGGAGATTGTCCACCAACTTGAAGTTCAAGGTTGTTTTTGTTTCTAGCTCTGTAAAAAAAAAAATTATACATATGATCTTTAATGTTGAACAGTGACCTTTTTATAGCTTAAAATCAACAGCGAAAACAGTGAAACATGGAGGTGGTCTTAAAAGCTATACAGTCTCATCAGCTAATGGTCCTCTTGTGTCTTCTTTCTCAGGTGGGCAGACAAATTTGAGTGTTCGTACCCTGGAGGCAGCTTGCGGATACCCTGTCCCTCTTAATCACAGAGCATCTTGATTTTAAATACCTTTTTGTTGTCATCTTAAGGTGAAGACATTGAGTGAATGACCTTGTAAATATTGTTTCCAAGTTTCTTATCTTGTGCTTGAGGTAGAACCCAAAAGCTTTGTGCTGTTGTGTACTGAAAATCTGTTTTGGATCATATTGTTTTTTTTATTATTATTTAGTTTCAAATAAATGGGGTTATTAAACTTGGGGTACAAACCTTAAGTGTGTGTTATTTGTAAACCAAACACAAATTGAATTTTACTTGGTTCAAGGGGCTTGTTAAGTGGCGGTCAATGAAAATCAGGGAAGGAGAAAGTGATCTGTTGAGTCTTGGAGAATGTGGAGTAAGTGCTTTATATGCATCAGTTAACATGACATCTGTCTTTACATGACTTGGAACAAAAACTTGCATCTTCCGGCCTTCCTTGTCTGTTTGGTAGGTGACAAATCCCTTGCTTAAATCATAACCACCACTTGTAAACAGCTGCACAAACTACAGTGTAAGAGAAGGGTGATGGAGCAGCGTGAAGTCACTTATGAATTATATTTAATAACTTTTGAAATACTTTGTGTGATGTTCATTGCAATAGGAGCATATGCTATTTTAACACAACACTGATATACAAGAGTTCAGTGTGTTAAAAGATGAAGAATATATATATAGTTGGAGCTGCTAATTCTGGAAAACTAGTCCACAAGCTGTAAAGTGTATATTGTAATTAATAACTTTGCCACAAGAGGTAGTCAGTCATTGATCATGCAAAAGAATACTAGAATGACATTTACATTTAAGTAATAAGCCCTGCACTGAGTAGTAAAACGTGTATTTATTTATAAATATATATATATATATTGGAATTGGGATGTAAAGAAAACCAGTGGTTTTTATATATGTATATTAAGCCTTATATTCATATATGTGGAATATATGATTCACTGGAGTCATGTTAATTCTTGATTTAGCCCAACTCTCAAGAAGTTTGGATAGATTCAATTAGTTTAAGTAAAGTAGAAGGTAATACAAGTTACATTTTGTGTATTCAAAGTTTTAAGTTTATTGTGTATGGTTTTGAGATAAATGTACCTTTTAAGTTCTTTGGCATTGAACCGGTTTAAGTTAGTCGTGAACAGGAAAAGGCCTTACCTAAACCGCTACCAAGATTTAATACAATTTATTTTTCATAGTTTCCGGAAAATAGCTAGCAAAAGTGTTTGAGATAGAGAAATATATATATATATATATATATATATATATATATATATATATATATATATATATACACACACAGTGTGATGTTGGCGCTGCGGCTAGATGTCGCTGGTTTCAGCAGTGCTGCTGTTGGAATGAACTCTTGCTCCCTCTGCCTCCATTTTGTGTGAGAAAGCCGGTCTGTGATCCTGACTGCGTGCAAATCGGGTTCAGACTCATTTTCTTACCGTAGGTGGTACTAAAAGTTGTAAGGCTTTAACAGAAAGGCCCTGTCGAGGTGCTGCCAGAGCGGCTAAAGGGAGCTCAAGCTATCAGTGCCAAGGTAACGATGTCGGATGAACAGTTGATGGGAGAGGAGGCGACCATGAAGATGGAGGAAGACGGAGAAACCAACGTCCAGAATCAAACCTCGGCTGATGGAGGAGCAGGAGAAAGCGAAGGATCCAAGATCGATGCCAGTAAAAACGAAGAAGATGAAGGGTACGTTCTTAATGTGATAAACCATTGAAAGCAGCTAGCAACCCCCCAACGTCCGTCGTTCGATTTTAAGGACGTGTACTTCCCAATGATATTTAGATCGTGTTATATGACCATAAAATCCTAATTTAATCTTCTGTAGAAAGTAGTTGTGTTCTTTTTGGCGTTGCTATTTACGCAGTTCGTCTTTTTTCATCCAATCAAAACACATGACGTTATTACGTTTGGTCTTCAGCGTTTCTCAAGTTTCATTATATACAACAACGTGTGAATAATGAATAACTGCTTTATCGGACTATTATAAATGTTATAAGACAATACAATGTGCGAATAATTCGACAGCTGAACTTGTAAAAGCAAATCTAACGTCATTTTGGCTATACTTATTTAACTAACAAAACGTCACAGTGTTCCGTACATCGATGGTCAGTAACGATCGTTTTTTTTTTGTAATTATAAAACCTTATGAATTAGTTTAAACTAAAATAGTTTTTTCTAACACCAAGAATGCAAATTATTTCCATTTTAAGTGGCCATTTGTTCACATTTGAACTGGCAATTTAATCTTGGTGGCACGGTTCTACGCACACAGTGCTCAATAGTGTCAGGAAGCAGACTTGTTTCCAATGAAACTAACTCTACAGGATCGAAAGTGACCCATATCGTCACACCAACAACAAAACGAGAAAAGTAATATATACAAATTATTACTTAGGTAATAAAAACTGTATATCACAGATGGTGTTCTACAGTACAATCATTTGAACACAGTAGTCACACAGTGATGTAACTCAACCAAGTGCTGCATTATTCTTGCTGTAATTGTTAATAGAATATGAGGTATGGTGTCCTTGGTATTCACAGACAAAGATGAAATGTGTAAATGTAATTGTCTTTTAGAAAATGGAAATATTTTTACCAATCAGTAGTTACCTATTTTGCTTTTTTATGTACTTGTAATTTTTATTATGTTAATCTTTGGATAAACGGATGTAGACGACATCGCCATTACCAATAGGAAGAAAGTATAATAAAGCACATAAACACTGGGAAGTCACTGTTCTACTCCTTGATTTCAGAAGTAGTTTCTATTCTCACATAAAATGATCATCTAATGTAACAGTGTTGTTGTGTATTGTCCCATTAATGTGTATATTGACACAATTTTTTCTTACAGGAAAATGTTTGTCGGAGGTTTAAGCTGGGACACAACAAAGAAGGATTTAAAAGACTACTTTGCCAAATTTGGAGAAGTAGTAGATTGCACTTTAAAGCTAGATCCTATGACAGGCCGATCAAGGGGCTTTGGTTTTGTTCTGTTTAAAGAGGCTGAAAGTGTGGAAAAGGTACTGATCTTTATTTTGGTCTATTAACATTATTCAGGTTCTAGAGTACAGCTGGAAGTAATAAGTAGTTCTGCCTGCTCTGTTTTAGCTCAAGCCAAGTTTACTGATTTTATTGAGTGATGTTTAAAAAAAAAAGTATTTGATGTTGTGTGATAAAGGAAGTACAACCTTTTTCTGCCCTGTTGTTGGTCAGAAGTGTGCTAACATAATTTAATGAAAGGAATGAGGATGAAGGATTTTTTTTCCCTGAAAAAACACATCTTGGGTTTGCAAAACAACAACCAAACAAACCACAAGACTTTAAAACAATGTTCTTTGTACAGATGTTCCAAGTGAAGATGTTTGTTTATGATAGATGGGTCAGTGTTTGTTAAAAACACAGATATCATAGATCCTCAGGGCTGTGCCACTTTGCAGTCATTGACTTAACCATGAACCCCTCTGTGGACCAAAGTATTCTAAGGGCCAACATGCAACCACCTGCTAATTCTTGGCCAAAACTGAGTCAGTGAACAGGACAATTATCCAAAGCACACCAACAAATCTACAACAGAATGGCTGAAAACAAATTAAGGTTTTGTAGTGGCGCAGTCAAACCCCAACATTAAAATGCTTTGTTGGTATCTTAAGAGACATGTGCATAAACAAATTCCCACATACCTCAATGAACCAAAGCAATGTAATATTTTTAAGTTGCTAAACATGGTTCTATAAGTGATCCACTTGTAATGTGTACTTATGTCCTAAATAGTGACAGTGTATTGTATGCTGATGTGTATCTGAGGTTGTAATTACCTAATTTTAGGACCTTCTAAGTATTCTTTTTTTTATTTTATACCCTAATTCGTGAAATTATACTTTTTAAAGTTGTGTTTCTTTTGTCTGATTTTATTATGTTTTCTTATGATTTCAGGTCATTCAACAAAAAGAACATAAACTAAATGGTAAAGTGATTGACCCCAAAAAGGCAAAAGCCATGAAGTCCAAAGAGCCAGTAAAAAAAATTTTTGTCGGCGGCATTTCACCAGACACTCCCGAGGAGAAGATCCGAGAGTACTTCGTTGATTTTGGAGAGGTATGTTAAAATTCATTATTTATACATGTTATTAAAGTCTATAGGGAATGAATGATAAATTAGTGTCGTGCCTCTTTTTTCAGTCTTTTTTTGTTAAAATTTTAGCTTACTAGAAAAAGGAAGAAGAAAATATTAAATTTAGTTTTTTTAATATTACTATTTGTACAGGCTGCATTTCGTTATTTTCCAGTATGTCTAATAGAACCTTGAGAACACATCATTCCATATTACTTGTTAAGCCAATATTGGGCGCTTTGGGTCAAGACAGACATTTATTACAGAATGTGATCAAGGTGGTATTTTTTTCAAACCAATTTTTGTCATTTTGTGTGGATTTTTGATCAGAATATAACATGACACTGCACTCAGATGTGAACAATGATTTTGTTGAGTGAAATAAATCTAAAATGCTTCTTTTTAAAGCAATGGGAATATGTTTGTGACTATTTTCAGGTGGAGTCTATCGAGTTGCCAATGGAGAACAAAACCAACAAACGGAGAGGATTCTGTTTTATCACCTTTAAAGAGGAGGACTCAGTAAAGAAAATAATGGAAAAGAAGTATCATAATATCGGTTTAAGCAAGGTATTTTTGTAACATTAGTCATTTTTAAGCTTAACTGTCACAGAATGTAAACTGAATGGCCATTTTAGACATTTGACATTGTTTTATCATGGTTTAGTGACTTTGCTGGTTTTTTTGACAAGTTTGGCCATATGGTGTAATTATTACATAATTTAGAACTTACATTTAACAATTGACTTTGCATGATCTTGTTCATAAGTTGTGTACATACATTTGTGGTCAGGATTGTGACCTTGTAATTATCCACAGTGTGAAGTCAAAGTGGCCATGTCGAAGGAGCAGTACCAGCAACAGCAGTGGGGTGGAAGAGGTGGCTACTCTCCAAGAGGCCGTGGTAGAGGTGGTGAGTCTGTGTAGATGCACTTTTATCGGATTCACTTTAAACTAGGGGTATAACAGAATGGAAACTTCACAGCATAGTACCTCTTATTTGAAGTTAATACATTTTCAGGTTTGGTGACACAAGAATATATACATCTCCGGAAACCACTGCTGTGGTGGTGAACTGACAGGGTAAAGTTTATCAGTAAATGAAGCATATATTCATGTGATTTATAAAATTGTGTGGGAATCTAAGGAGGCCTGGTATACCGGCAATTAGAATTAAATATATATGCTTCATAAATGCTTTTTATTTTGCTGTTTATATGACGTTTAATAGCTCAACAAATTGGATTACAATGTGTCCCCATCAATAGGTTACAAATATTGGTGACCAACAGCTCCATTTGGCACATAAAGCAAAACCACTTATGTATTGCACATTACCTAATTAGTAAATTAATATTAATTTTGTGTTTGTCCGTTTTATTTATGTTTTGTTACTGTCCATTTTAGGTCCTAATCAGAATTGGAATCAGGGATACGGAAACTACTGGAATCAAGGATATGGAAATTATTCAAATTACGGCTACAACAATCAAGGCTATGGTGGATACGGGGGCTATGATTACTCGGGTTACAACAACTACTACGGATATGGTGACTACAGCAGTATGTAATGCTGATTGTGAACACGCTGAGAAAAAACAAACTCTAAGGAAATACTGTATCAGGGATTTTTGATACTAATATAATGGCAACTGTACACTAAATTAGCTAAGCTTTAAATATAGATATTTAGCTCATATATGCTGTTGTTCTTTTTGTTTGTTTGTTTGTTTGTTTTTGTCTGTCTTTGCTTTAGCCTAAAGTATAATGTAGATATTTATTGTGTAAATGTGGTGCTATGTCGAATGGGAAAGGGATGTCTTGCCTTGGAAGCTCATTTGTCACAAGTGCCTTGAGACCATTCAGCAAGAATAAAAAAATGTACATTTGTAGGCCATGGAGAAATTACCTCCAGCCAATGGCTATTTTTAGAAGAAAAATAAAAAAAACCTTTTTAAAAATTCATTCAATTTACTCCTAATATTCTTGTCTCCTGCCATATTTTTTGAAAGTGTTATTTTTGAAATACAGTACCTTTTGAATACAGTGTTAAGTAAGTATTATGTACACACTCAATAGCCACTTTATTTCATTTAACACTCATTTACCATTTAATCAGTTCCACTTATTTTTATATATATACATTTATATTTTTTATTTATACATGAAATGTGTGTGTACTTCGTAGTTTTAAAATGAGTTACTATAGTCCATTTTTTCCCCCTCATCATACTTTGTTAGTGCCAATTACATTCTATGATTGTCGGGACCACCGCGAAACCAGTATTATTTGTGTAGTGGATTATTGTCAGCGTAACAATGACAACAATGATTATTGTCAACGTAACAAAAACAAGGGGTATTAATGTGTGTTATACTGATATTAGACGGACACAGTATGCTAGACCAACCCTAAATGTCCAGCTAGCTATGTCCCTGTAGGCACTCCCTTGTGAGCATTGGTGAAGGGAAGGGAAAGAGGATGACTTACCTGTTCTGGTGGTCCTGATCATTAGAGAACACAGTAATGGGGACTAATAAAGTATTAAGGGCAACAGGTGAACTAGTTAAATTTGTAGAACTACAAGGTATGGTAAGTGGAACTTATAAAATGCACAATGAGTGTCATAACAAATATGTATTAAGTGGCGCTGTTGTGTAGGACCAAGCTGTAAAGCTAAACAGATTGATTGTGGGCTGGCGGTTTTCTATTATCGATTTACCATGTTCGCACAGCTTTAATAGCCACTGATTTTTTTCCCCTTCATGTTCTCTGCTCAACCTGCAGACCAGCAGAGTGGTTACAGCAAATCTCCAAGGCGAGGTGGCCACCAAAACAGTTACAAGCCTTACTAGCATACTACAAGCATAAACTCCAAAACATACTTACAGGTATGCAGTTGCATTACTTAACCCAGACCATCCTTAGCAAATATCAGATATGCTACATTGACCATCCTATTTAATTGTACATTACATAATTTTGATTTTTCTTTAAAGTTTTTCACAGCACTCTGGAGTGCTTTACTGTAGTGATAACATAAAGACTCTTTTGGCAATAATGTAACAGCCGCTTTTTGAGCTGTTTCTTGCCATTTTGTAAGAGTAAAACAATTAACAGGTACAGTACTGCTTAATGGATACCAGAAAATAAGGAATTGCAACGAAAGCACACAAAAGAAGAATGTTGTCTCCTAACTCTGACCTTGTTTGTACCTGCCAGCGGGGACTTCCTTGCAGGCCATGAGCTGACTTCCCGATTCTCTCAGGCCCGCTCAATGCGGACAGGGTACGAGAGGCGTACGCTCTCGAATGCTCCCATTTGGTATGGTCTTCCAACATCCTGTATATGAATTGTCAAAAAAAAACATATAGCGGATACACCCAGCTTTTTAATCTTTTAAATATATATTTTTTTACATGTATTAAACTAAATATGTTTGATCTTATGTAAATATATTAATATTCTGTTATATCGTAATGCCATTTTTTACAGGTAATGATAAAGTATAACAAAAGTCTGAAAATTATTAAATAAATATATAACCGCTTACCTTTCAAAGGAAACAGCCTTCTATGGATTGTCCAGTAAAATATATACATGCACTTCTAATGTTAACTGTAATGCTTGCTTTTCCTTATATATAGCTCGTGAAGCAGTAATAGCCAGTAGTCCATGAGCGAAATCCTGGTTTGTACTCGGACCTCACTACGTCGAAGAAGTGCTTAATTTTTTTATAATGTGTTTTTTTATTATTTTTTTTCCTACTGACTGCTATGAAAAACAAAAGTTTGTTAATTTCATCTAACAAATTCTCTTTTTTGTAACCCTTTTTTAAACCTAATAAATTTGCATGAAATGCTTTTTTAATTGTTAATAAATTCAATTCTTCTTTTTAAGTACTTGTGTATGGGTGTAATCTTAGGTTTTGTATTTGTAAATTGTATTTTTAGACCATTGCTTTTTGAATGAAACTGCTTCTTTTTTGAGATACATGAAGCTCGCCATGCATTTATGAATCTGAATATGTTTTTCTGTCTTTCAGGTGGACCTATTATTAGAGGGTAACATAGGAAGTGAATGGCACTAACTCAAGCAGTGTTAATGAGAGAAGTAACAATCTTCATTTTAACTACTGCTACTGGTTATGTACAGTAGCGCTAGTCTTTAAACAGGATGTTTACTGAAGGCGGATATTCCAATCAGCATTAATCTGTTACTAAGTTGTTACATCCCTTAAGTTTAAGGGATTTCTTGTTTTGTGTTAAATTAATATGCCATCTTAAGTTGGCGAGTTTTGAAAGTATAATCTTTGTCAAATGTGTTTACTGGTGTTTTGCTTTAGTGTCATGGATTTCATTTAAATTTTCACAATTATGTATTTATGTGTGCAGTTGTAATGGTGGTTACTCAACACTCATTTCAGATAGCATTGTTTTTTTTACAAAGTCTTGTATAATCATCATGTAAAATAAAATGTATAAACTGAGAACACAATACAATACAAAGTCAATCTTTATTATAAACAGTCACTCATTATTCATGATGAATAGCATTTACATGCCAATTACTATATACCATGTAAAACACAATTCATGGCAAGAGTGAATGAAATGTTTGGAGCAGGAAGTAAGATATAGTAAACAAACGTTCAAAACTGCCAGGAATACTATAGATCACATGTTGCATTCAAAGGATTCAGCATTAAAAAATGTAAGAATTCTGAAAGCCTCCTTCCATCTCAACCCGTAAGGTGCTGTAAATACATCACAAGATTTCAAAGGTCTAGAGGAGGGTGGAGGTAACTATTAACTTAGTGTTATTCAGTCATGTAGAGTTCATAAAAAGTAAGTAAATTTTTACATTTTAAAGTGTAACTGCTGTGTCTTAGACTCATTAGGTCTTATATCTTCAGTTCACATATTATTTACAAAAATATATGTATGTTTATTATACGGCTTATTGAAAATTAGGTAATTATTATTTATTTACAATTTAGAAGTGGCAATGAATGGTTTGCCTTCACTGTGCTATTGAGGAAGCAACCAATATTTTGCTTGTTATATACATGATCCCAATTTTTCCTTTGAGATCAAAAAATGATCCATCTGATTAGGTAGTTAGCCATATAATAAACACAGTAATTTAATCATAACTGAGAGTTAGAATGTTTTTACAAAGAATTGAAATGTCCTCTTATGTCAAGGTCCCGCATAACAGATTTATTGACCAGCTTGTACATCATCACTGTAAATTATATATTATTAGGACGGACTGGGCAATATGACTGTAAATATATTTTACAAATTTATGTTATACAATATCACAGCATCCTTTTTAATCTTATCGTTAACAATTTAAAACACTGACCAACTGCATGTGTGATTACAAAGCAAGCAGTTAAAAACTTGTCATGTTTTTTTCATATCATCCAGCTGTGATTTGGATATATGGAAATAATATTAGCATTATGACAATATGCACAGGCTTACTGACCAATTCAACTACTACTCATTACAAAAGAAACTGGATTTATACGAAAGTTTTGTACCTCCATGTGCCCTGATTTTAACATTCAGTCTGTCTGGGATCACTTGAAATAAGATGGACACAGTCTGAAGAAATCAAGCTGAGGCAACTTCCTGTAGGAACTTTCAATGAGTCCTTACACCAAAGGTGATAATTTAATCTTAATGTTTACTGCAATTTATTTTATGTATAATAATGTTTTAATTTTTTAACCAGCTTCTCTATAAATGATTGACTATATTCAACAAACTTTTACACACATTGCTGTTAATGGAAATTATGCAGAATAACACAGTAGTCCATTATAATATAGTTAATTAGAATTGCCTTCTTAGATGACACCAGTTGCCAAAAGTATGATCAGTATTACAATGATGAGTATGACCACGCCGATTATTATCATCATTTTGGTGTTTTTCCACCAGTACTTTCGGGAAACCTGTACAGATGTCCTTTGAAATGAGTCAGCCTGGATTGAACAGAAATTTGAGGCTTATGTAATACACTGCTGTGATTTAAATAAAGAAAACAACATACAATTCAGGTATAGAGAGCGTTTTGTCATGCAATGAGGAAAGATTTTAATTTGGATAACTTACTGTAGCCTGTAGGTCATCAGTTTTTTCGATAAGGTCATCTAGCTTCTCTCCTCTCTCCAGTACTTTGTTTATATTGTCTTTAAGGATAATTTTGACATCATTGACCTGCTCCTGCACTTGACTAATCTTGTTGGAGCCTTGGGGTTGAGAACTGTGTTCAGCCTGCACAGTGAAACACATTCAAAATAGTATTTTGATTTAAACAATCCTTTTTACATTTGCTTTTTAAAAATGCTTAAAAACCAGTGACATTTAGTACTTAATGCATCTATGAAGAATTTTTAATTCAGTATTCATTGCTGATTAGTGCAAGATTTTTTGATTAGCCTATGAATACATTACAACTGTTTATCCAGCAAAATGAACATTGTTTTTTGCACTTTGGGGCATTCATTTACTGACACCTGGATGACATTTTGTCTTCACTTCCTCTTTAAGCAAACCATGGACTTCCTCAACATGTCAAAGAAAGCCACACAGTACATTCTAATATATATTTAACATTCTCCAAAGCCATTTTACAGGACTTAGCCTTTGTGATTTTGTAAACATAATTCAGGATTTGGTCTTTAAAACTATTATTTTGTTACTTTTCTTTTAAGACTAGTGTCTCATACAGTTGGGAAGTTAGCTTTAACTTTAAGTACATAAGTACAGACATACAAAACCGAATGAATTTGAAAGATTTTACTTACCATGATGGTATAGGTGAATTTCTATACAAAAATTTGACTTCCTAACAGATCTCGATCATTTCATACCAGAAGTCGAAACATTGCTTAACAGATACAGGATATAGTTTGTAGTCCAAGCTGTGAGCTTCAACATGAGAAAGAGCAAACAGACAGGAAGGTTTTAGAACTCATTTGCACACAAGGCCACCCCTCCCAGTCCATATTTACCTTAACAGCAACAAGCAAAAAGAAGGCTGCCTATTGGCCTCAAGTCAGTCAGTCATTCAGGCTGGACCTACCATGTGCTGGGCAAGCACCTGATGTAAATTTGCACGGTATGCATATGACTGGACGAAGGCCACTCTTCTTATCATAAGACTTCTAACAGTGATAATAAAGAAATTGATTGTTTCGATATGTTACTTAAACTGCACAGAGAGTTTAGGTTTGACATCATGTGTGTTGCAGCATGTGAGTGTAAGTGCAGATGTTGTTCTCCTAGCAAGCACTTCTTGATAAGCTTTTCTTTTAAGTATATACATGTCCAGTGTGAGAATGTCTTCAATGTGTAATGTTGTCAAATGGATGTTACTCAATGTCTTTACAAAAGTGACTGAAATTTGCATTAATATTGAGAATTTTACACACTGTTGTACATTTGCGCTGGTTTGTCCTGCCATCTTGTGAGTGTAATCTCATAGTGTTTGAAGGTATTGTTTAAGTTTTTTTCTTTAATTTGATTTCACCAACGTTTAACATTCATTCATGATTATTTAGCGGACACAATTCCTCCTCAAAGAAGATGGGTCCCCACTATCCTTCCAGTTTGTAATGATATGTTGGACATTTCTTAACCCAATTTTAGTCATTTCTGCAATCTCCTTAGATGTTTTCTCTGCTTGATGATTCGATGATTCGACCCTTCTCAAACAGACTAACATCTTGTCTACAACCATATAATGTGTCTTTCGACATGGTTGTTCAAGACATGAGAACTCATTGCACCAGAGTTAAATAACTTGTTGACAGCTGAAAGATAATTGCCTATGCAGTAATTAGCCATTATGAGGATCGTACCTGTTTGCTAAGTTACATCCAGGTGGCGACATTTTTTTCCGCCAGTAAGTGTATAACAGAGGAGTTTAACACAAGATCCTCTTTTCTCAAAGAAAGCAGTTCACCGTGTCAGTGTTTTATTGGAAATGCCTTTTCCCCTCGTGGCTATATAAACTACACCCACTGGGCAAACTTCAACCGTTTCCTACTTTAGCAGAGGTAAATACTTCTGTGGACGTATACTGCTCTTAAACCCAGACATATCAGACTGTTGCTGCTTCTGTTACATTTAAAATGAATAATTCCGGGTACAGCATTAAAGGAAAAACTTTCCTTTTTACATCCGAATCTGTTGGGGAAGGACATTCTGGTAAGATTATGCATTTATTATTTGATTATTAATATGGCAAAAACTCAATGTTAAGACAGACGACAAGTAACAAGGAAAAATACATCTTTAGTTTGTGTAGTCACCCACAACTAATTTATTAATCACCAATAAGTTAATCTTTAATATTTTAATATAATACTGTAATTAATATGAAAATTCAAGCATAGCCTTTTATGTCTCGACTGAAGTTCAATCATGTCTCACTCATAAAGTCATAAACCTGTACCATGCTGTTGTTTTTTAATTCACTCAAAGAATCTACTTTTAACATCAACAAAATCAAACTACAATTAAAAAATACTAATGCATTTACTGTGCTTAACAACAGATAAAATGTGTGATCAAATAAGCGATGCTGTTTTAGATGCATATCTATCAGAAGATCCTGACTCCAGAGTGGCATGTGGTATGAACTTTGATTACTGCTTCAAAGAGATTAGGTTTTTGATTACAAATGCTCCAGTTCATGGAGCCCAACTAGAGATAAAGAATATGAATATAATGTTAAAATATTAACCAGTACACAAGGCTGTATTTATTCATATTAATATTTAAATTATTTGTTTACGTAGATCACCTGATATAAAAAATAAAAAAAAACTCTTTATGCTGCAGCCTGATTTTTTTTCCCTAAACAGAATGTGTGGCTAAGACAGGTATGATCCTTCTCTGTGGAGAGGTAACCTCAAGAGCTGTGGTTGATCTTCAAAAAGTGGTAAGAGATACTATAAAGAATATTGGATACGATGACTCATCGAAGGGTAAGATTAAACTTTATTTTAATTTAGCCATGCTACTTTATAAGACATTATAAGATTTTTGCTGTGTGTTTAGTTTATGACCAGATATTAAAAAATATCCTGTATTCTCACTGCTTTAGTTTTTGTTTAATTTTAACCTTAAAGTTAATATACATGAAGCATAACAATCTTGGTATTTAGTGTTATTACTGCTGTTGTAGGTTTTGACTTTAAGACCTGCAATGTGCTTGTGGCCTTGCAGCCACAGTGTGTTGAAATAAGTGACTGTCTATTTGAAGGACGTGATGAGGACAACATTGGTGCTGGTGACCAGGTGTGATTGTATACATTTTTCTGCTCTTTTGTTTATATTGTAGAACTTGTATAACATTTGATATACAATATATTTTCATATATAAAATATATTTCATAAATGCATAACATGTGCATCATCATCATCATTATTATTATTATTATTATTATTATTATTATTATTATTATTTTAGGGTTTAATGTTTGGCTATGCCACAGATGAAACTGAGGAATGCATGCCACTGACCATTCTTCTGGCTCATAAGCTCTCATATAGGCTGAAAGAGCTAGCAAAAAATGGAGAGTGTCCATGGATATTACCTGACTGTAAATCACAGGTAAAATGCAAAATAATTCAACAATTAATAATTAAAACTAATTAATTTAACAAGATTCAACACATCAATCACAAATCATGTAAAAGTGACAGTTGTTTTGATTGACAAGTTATCCTCGATGAACCCATAATAGGTAACTGTGGAATATCAAGATAATATGGGAGCCATGGAGCCAGTTAGAGTCCACACAGTGGTGATCTCAGTTCAACACAAACCTGACATCACTTTAGATAAAATCCGACAGAATCTGATGGAAAAAGTGGTTAAATCTGTTATTCCTGCCAAGTATCTTGATGACAAAACAATCTATCATCTGCTGCCTAGTGGAAAGTTCCTTATGGGTGGCCCACAGGTGAGTATTAATCTGTTTACTAGTTTGTAGTTTATAACAGAGCATGAAAGTTGTGTTTTAAAGTCTTATACTGGACAGGATAGTAGGTATGCCTATTTATATTTGCAGTAATTGTTCATTTTATAAGCTTTACTTGTCATATGTTTTAGATAAGTAGGTAGGTAGTATGCATGCGTGATGGTGGACACAAATAGGTAAGTTATAAGTAGCCTCTACTGGTGGAAGCATGTATAGCAGTTTAATACAGAACATTGTAAATATGTTTTAGAGAGACATTATATATTTAATTAATTTCCTTGTTTCTGTCAGATTCATTTTCTATAAAGTTTATTATTGCACCATTTGTGAGCTTTTTAAAATTTTATTTATTTATTAATTTTTTCACAACTTTTACACTAATCTACATTTATAATTTATTTGGTCTTTAAAAGTCTTTAAATGTCCTTTACTTAATAGGGAGATGCAGGTCTAACAGGCAGAAAGATTATTGTTGACACATATGGTGGTTGGGGAGGTCATGGTGGTGGTGCCTTTTCTGGAAAGGATTACACCAAAGTGGATCGCTCCGGAGCCTACGCTGCTCGTTGGGTAGCCAAATCCCTTGTCCAAGCCAAATTATGCAGACGGGTTCTGGTACAGGTAAGAATGACCACTAAATATACTGTAAAATAATAATCTACATTTACAGTTACAGCATGGGAAGTGTTAATTTGAGCAGATTTTAAATTACTGTCAATAATACCTGGATGTCACAAAAAAAGTTATTAATAGTAATTATTTATAAATGTAAAAAAAAGCCAGTAGATGTCTTGTCATACAGTCTGGAAAATTAAAAGTACATATTCAATTGTATTAAGTCTGTATTAATTTAAACATGTTTAAACAATTTATTGCAACTCTGAATTGTTTTGTTGTTTTAAAGATTTCATATGCCATTGGCATTAGTCACCCTTTGTCAGTCTCTATTTTCCATTATGGGACAGCTACCAGAAGTGAAGATGAACTTTTACAAATTGTTCAAAACAATTTTGACCTGAGACCAGGGGTGATAATCAAGTAAGGACAATTGTGTTGAACTAAATTTTGACAGTCCTACAGTGGTGGTTGAAAATTTGTAAACCTTTTAAAAATTCATTCATTCATTCATTATCTCCTCTATTAGGGGTCGCGGTGGGGTTCCCCATGCCCATCCAGGGGAGAACGTCTCAGGCGCTGGGCAGATACACCCAGGACAGGGTGCCAATCCATCGCTGGGCACACACTTACTCACACAGACACACTCCATATGGAGCAATTTTGAGAATTCAATTGACTTGATCCATGTTTTTGGACTGTGGGAGGAAACCGGAGAACCCGGAGGAAACCCACGCAGACACAGGGAGAACATGGAAACTCCACCCAGATGGGGATTCGAACTGGGAATCCCTAGCGCCGAGAGGCGAACGTGCTAACCACTAAGCCACCGTGCCGCCTACCTGTTAAAATTGTATTATATATTTTAATAAACTTGTTTAAAACTCTCATGAGGTTTTAGTTCCTATTCATACAAATATAAAAAATTGAAAAGGTTAAACAAATGTTCAAGCACCAGTGTATATGTAATTTGCTTTAGTACCTGTACTTCACATGTAATGTGCACTTGTTAATAAATAACTTTGAATAACTGTTGTTAATATGATTTAGATTTACTTAATTATAGACATTTTCATATTTTATTACTTTACAGAGAACTTGGTCTTAAAAGACCAATCTACCAGAAAACTGCCAGCTTTGGTCATTTTGGAAGAAATGAATTTCCTTGGGAAAAGTCGAAACATTTGTATTTTTAGTTTTGGATTATAAACGACATTAACCTTGAACGGCTGAATAAACTTACATATGTTATCAAAAAATGAAGGGAATTTATTATGTGACTTTGAAGCCCAAAATTATTTTCTAATTTTTAATTGAAATAAAAGAGAATGAAAAAGAAAAAAACATATATTTTAAAGAGTTTACTCTTGAGATTCCAAACTTAGAATAATTGTGTAAAATTATTAATGTTCATTAATATTTTCAAATGATTGAAAATTCTATTTTCAAAAAAGTTATTTTTGATTATGGTTTTAATTCATTTATATTGTAACCCATTAAAACAAATGCTTTTAAATCATTTTTCTGATGTTGATAATTTTTTTTTAGTATTAAATTTTTATTTAACTTTTTGTATATATTTTGTATATACACACCTCAGAAGTTTTTTAATATAGAAAGATTTATATTTAACATGACTACATATGTAAAGATACATGAATTAATCAGAAATTTTTCACGTGCATTAAAAAGATTAAAGTCACTTATTAGCAAAGGAATAAGGGAAAATATAAATATAAATAAAGCTCTCAAACAGATTGTATTCAGTAGAATATATATTCAAAACAACAATTTATTAAATTAAAAGTTTAAATTTATTTATTAAAGTAAACATCTGTATCACAGTTTAAAAAATGACAGATTCATATGAGCAGTTTTACATTAATTATACTGTTTTATATAATTTAAATAAAAGCTATAAAGCAAATATTTTTCTTAATACTGTGCGTGTAACAGTTTTATTTGAGGAGCTTAGGAAGTTGTATTATTATAAACTTAACACCTACAGAGGGCGCTGTTTTACATTAACTTACTTTTTTAAATTACATTTTTAAAATGATATTAAAATGCTTTAACAAAACCAGTATATTTATTTTATTGCTATGAATAAAAAATGAATATAATATATATTTACTCTCTGGTGCCTTCAGTACAGTTTTTATCACTCTTTCTGAACATCATAAAATATCATTTTCATTAGTAAGCAATATCAGAGAACACTTGTGTCATATTAAAAACTGTCACAGCTAATAAAAATATCATCAGGTTTTATTTTCTGAATTACTTTGATAATCTTGTATTATTTGAAGTTCAGGGTCAATGTAGGAGAAGGTTGTGTAAGAAACAATCTTACAGCCTGGACTCTAAAGACTTGATTAGACAGAACATGTGAACTAAGCAATATTATGCTAAGTCATGATAAGGACATCATAAATTCAGATGCTAAAGCATTTCGATACACCAGGAAAGATAAAGGAGGCCAACCTACCCGTTTGGTGTGCACATAGTGGTGCACTCTTGGTGCCAGTTCCAAGCCACATAAATGAGGATGTTTAGGGATTCTGGTGTAAAGCTGTAAAAAAACAAAACAAACATTACTTCTTTTATTCATTATCTTCCACTTAATTCTCTACTAGGGTCACGGGGGGGGGGGGGCAGGTTTGGGGTGCTGGGCAGATACACTGTAAGTGAGCGAGAAAAACTATATTTTATTCTATACATATTTGATTACATATGTAGTTATACAAGTTAAAGTAATTAGAAAAAAACAAGCTTTTTAACTATTGTTAACAAAATGACTATATTTGATAAATTTTAATACATTTATTAAAAGTTATAATATAATCTTGTGGTTGTTGCCTATAGCTTTATGTTCGCAATGTCTAGCCAAAAATTAATAATGAATAATTCTTAATTCTGTCCTCATGCAAACATGAAATAAACATGTGAATACTATAACACCTGTAACTGACACAGTACTCTGGGGCAAACTGAAAGAAGTGCAGAGTGCCAAAGTTTTTAACCATTACTGTATTTGTACTTCAACCCTGTTTTTTGAAAAATTTAAATATAAACATACAACATTTCATATCAAGAACAAACCTATTATATATTTATATATTCTTTACAATCAATAATGGAAAATCTCATTTACTGGAATTCACAGGTGAGTTGATGATTAACAGCTTTCTAAATTCTCACAGTTCGTAGAAACAAATGATCTTTTATAATTAACCCTGCATATCAGACATCGTTTCTTCCTCCCAGTGGCCAGGCTCAATGAAACACTCACATATATGATAAGTACGCATGCGCATGATATTGTGCATCATTATAAGCTGAATATACGGACAGGTGTGTCAGTGTGAGGAGTGTCACTACCTCAAGTTCACTCATCTCAGCCAAGATGGCCTGGGAATACTTTGGCTTTGCTCATCTGCGTAACACAGAAAATAATGAAGAAATTGCTATCAACAATCCAGCAGATATTTCTGTTATTGTAATTTACTTTGTGGTGGTCCTGGCTGTTGGAATATGGGTAAGTATACTTGAGAAGCACATGTTTTTATTTTGTATCCTTTTACCGGTTGGCATCCACGAACAGTTAAACGTGTAAAACATATTAAACTGATGAAGTTTTTCTTTCTGCAAAAATCAAAGAAAATTTTTTTGTGTTAAAAAAAAAACAATAAATGTTACAAGAAAAGTGAATTTAGTAAATGTTGTAATTCTGAAATAAAGTAATTCTATATAATATACTATATAAATAATTAATTCTATAAATCTTTACAGTGCTTTTTAATCCTTATCATGCAGACTTACTATTGTTCACCTTATAATACTTTTCCCACTTAAACACACTCACAGTACTTTAATAAATGTTGAAAGCAGGAGTTAATCTTCACAACAAGTATTGAGAAACACTAAGTAAACTCGGTCATATATTTCTGAAGACAAATTAAACAGTATTACATATCTGTAGGAGGCAAAAAAATGTGAACTTTGTTTTCAGTTTATAGTGTGGCCCTCTTGCTCAAGTAAGTGTTTCCAGTAACTGTTCAATTACTCATTACATATTATGGCATTTGAAAAAACTTTAAACTTTGGAAAAACAGGGCTCTTTTTTGGAAAAACACTCTTTTTACTTCTATATGAATCAAAAGGATTTGTTGGACCCTGGTACTGCTTAGTTAACACCCTTAATTGTTCATAAACGGATCATCAGAAAGTGTGCACTTCTGAATTTTGAGTGTCACTTAGAAAAGCCATTATCAATGATCTTAGAGAAGAAATTGTTGCTTTCCTCAATTTGGAAAAGCTTATGACCCAACAATTTACAATTAGATAATTTACAATGTAAAGCTCATTAGTCAAAACTGAGAAAAAGTGAAAAACAAAGTAGTAACCTTCCAGGAGTAATCAATTAACAAAGGCATTACATAGTGTGTGACATCACAAAGAAACCCAAGGTAACTTTGATTTAATGGGGTTATTTTTGGCAAAAGAAGAATACTGCATTTCAGTACCAAAAAAAAATGTGTCGGTTGGTAGTATTATGGTTAAACCTGTTTTTCTGCATCTGAACAAGGATGGCTTGTCATCACAGATAAAACAATTCTGAATTCTGAGTTCTGAATCATCTCAGCAATTTCTAAAAAAATGTCAAGGCATCTGTCCAAGAGATGCATCTCAATAGAGTCAATCTGTGCACAAAGTGACCAAGAACTTCTACACGTCATTCTACCAAAGAATGGTTAAAAAAAGAACAAGGTTAATGTTTTAAAGTTGTCAAGTCAAAGTCCTGACCTTAATGCAGAAGAAAAGTGTAAGAATCTAAAGGCAGTACTTCGTGGGTGATAACTTAACAGCTTTACAAAGTTAAAGCTTTATTGTAAAGAGGAATGGGCCTAAGTTTTATTTGCAGTAATTACTACACAAAAAGATCCAAACAGATATTTAAAAGCAAAGTTTCAAAATCTTTAGCTCTTATTTGTTCCTCTTACTTTACTGTAATTTGTATAATGACTCCATGATGTTGAGTTTAAAGGTCTGTATTACATTTTCATTAACGTCCTTCGTTCTTCTTATTTCTGCTGATAGTTCTTTAAAAACTTGGCAGATTTGTATTCTTGTATTCTTGTGCTCAATGCCTTGCTGCAGAAAAAATTGATGCCTAATTAAGATATAGTTTTCATTATACATGAATCCCAAAATGTGCTTAGGTGGTGGTCATAATATGGCGGTAACAATGTTAGAAGGATATTAGAAGTTACATTACTGTTATAAAAACACTCAATGTCAATGTTCACTGTTAATTGTTTAAATACTGTATGTCTATTTATTATTATTATTATTATTATTATTATTATTATTATTATTATTATTATTATTATTATATTGTAGGCTATGGTAAGGACGAATCGATCCACAGTTGGAGGATTTTTCCTGGCTGGACGCAGCATGGTTTGGTGGCCGGTAGGATTCTTTAACTTTTTTCTGGTACCATAATTGCTTCCACTGGTGCCTGCATAGTGGGCCTTAGTATGTTATGACAAAGATTTTACAATGTACTTTCATATTCGTAAGAAGTGATGCATGCACAAATTTACATGTTTTGAAACCTATCTCCTTAAGTGCATAAGAAGCAACCGTGTCATATCAATTTCATTTACAACCTGCTTTCTTCTGTTCTTTCACAAACACCCATCTCAGATTCAATCAGGCCATGATGATCTGCTGTGTCCATGAATATATAGGCCTTATCTCTCGTTAATGGTTTTTTTTATAAGGCTATAAACAAATACAACAATTCAACAAAGCAGAACTGCACATGCCAGTCAACTCCTTCTTTAGTAATATTGCAGATTAGCAGATCAATGTTGTGCCAAATGATAAAAGCAACCATGTTATAAAGTATCAGAAATAGATAAAATAAAGAATAATATTACATACACACTGAAAAATACACATGCATTAATACACAGATTAATCATTCAAACATAGACAAACAAATAAAAACACATGCATTATCACATTGTTCTAGTTTACAATTTACACAAGCATACCAATAAAAAGGCATGTGCGCACTCACACACCCGCCCACACACACACACAGACACACATCTGTTAATCATCCATGTCAATCCTCTGCTCATTGTCAGGTAAATCATAAAATGTAGAGGCTGTGACTCAACCTACTTGCTGATTATATTGTATACTGACATAAACCTTGTAATCTTTTTATCCGCAACTTATAATAATATTAATAATATTAATAGTAAAATATATATAATGTTCATCCTGCATAATGCACAATTATGACATAACAAATTTTTAACATTGCTATGACAATATAAAATTGTATAATAAAAATGATTTTCTATTTACTTTGGTAGATTGGAGCATCTCTGTTTGCTAGTAACATTGGCAGTGGCCATTTTGTCGGTCTGGCGGGGACTGGGGCAGCTGCAGGAATTGCCATTGGAGGCTTTGAATGGAATGTTAGTGAAGCAAGCATACAGACATATAAACATTAAAATATAATGATTAAATGTCTGGCAGGTAATTCTCACAAAGTCACTACAGTGAGGGTGTGTTACACAACACATATGTCTAATATTTAGTTATAAATATTAGTAGAAATTAAACTGTGTTTTTTATTAAATATTTTTTTACACACTTTTATGAAGTCAAGATCTGAGTGGAAAGATTTTTGTAAATGCTTTTCCTTATTGGTAAATGCTTTTCTTTTAATTTATTCTGTGGTGTTATTATAATGAAATGTTGTTTTCTGTCTAACTTTTAGGCTTTGGTTGTGGTTCTCATTTTAGGATGGATCTTTGTCCCTATTTACATTAAGTCCGGGGTATGAATGAACTTAATTTTACATTTTTGAAGTATAAAAGGCAAGACATTGCTTTATTTATTCTTTTAAATTTATATTTACCATCGTGAATAACACAGGTACTACAACTGTAACTTTCCTTTTTACTACAACTGCTAACAATAATAATCTTGCAATTGTTGTACATTTTTAATTTTATTCATTTAAAATCATTGCTAGCATTAAAATTAAAGAAAAGACACAACTTTAAACTTTAAATTTATACTTTAAACTTTCAATCACAACATGATTAAGACTGTATGTTATTATAATATTCTGCTGGTACTGAGCCTTCTGTTTACTGTTTAAAAGCATCTAACATGTTTTCCTAAAGTCATATCTGTGGATTCACTCTACTGTGGATCTGTATATTTACCTACACAGGTGGTCACCATGCCAGAATATCTTAAGAAGCGTTTTGGGGGTCAGCGCATTCGGATTTACCTTTCTGTGCTATCACTCTTTCTTTACATCTTCACTAAGATCTCAGTGAGTACTGTAACTGACTAACTCTAACTAAAACAATAACTTGCTGTAATTAGAGCTGTATATTTCCTTGGCAGTTAGGAAATAATTATAAACTAAACTATTTACCAAAAGTCTTTAGCGTTTCACAAACGCATTTGCAGTGTGACTGAGAGAGTCACTAGTCAGTTAATTTTAGGAGGTTGTGCATTGCAAGAAAGACTTATTTACTTGTTATTAAAATAAAATTGTACTTGCATGAAGGACTTAACATGGGTCACCTGAGCACATTCACACCAACGCAGACACACAAGCCCAGGATGGAACCGTCCCCATGCTGTTAACGTAGTATGAACATATTCAAAGTTTGGTATAAACATTTTTTTTTTTACATTTAACATCAAAGTGTAGCCTATAACAATAAACAATGCAGAATAGCATACACAGAAAGTAATATACTATATGATTTGTTTTAGAAGACCAATAAGGACACTAACCTCTGTAATATTTGTAGAGGTATTCCTGCTAATGCAGTATGATTACAGGACTGAAGTGTTTTTACAATCTCCTAAGATAGATATCTTAGATATATAACTGTCCATTTGTCTGTTGTTAATCTCTTAATGATAAAACGGAAACTTTCTCTCTCACTCACTCTGTGTCAACTAGGCTGACATGTTCTCTGGAGCCATCTTTATTAACCAGGCTTTAAAAATGAATATCTACCTGGCTGTTGTCATGCTGTTACTGATAACGGCACTCTACACTGTGACAGGTGCCTCTTTTATTCATATAATCATAGATTATTTAATTATTGTCTTGTATTAATTTATAAAGACCTTCACTTCAGCCTAAATCAGCACATGGCTGTCTAATGTGTTTAAGCTTTAGGATCAAAATAAAAATGTCCAGTGCACAAAGAGCATAAAGAATAACATTTAAAAATTTCTCAGTTTCTCACTCTCAAATTTTTGTGATTTATTAAAAACCGAATAAACGTCATGAAAATGAAATTTCACAAAATAACCAGTAGATGGCAACAGAGATCTATAGCTGAGGTGATGCGCACACGTTGCAACCAATTTTGTGTGTGCATGCGTGTGTGTGTGTGTCCCTGTAGGTGGACTTGCTGCAGTTATTTACACAGACACACTGCAGACCATTATAATGGTAGTTGGTTCTTTCATTCTCATGGGATTTGGTGAGTAGAATTAAATATTAGATTCTATGAAAAGAGATGATCTCAGCATTTACAAATCCTACAACTCTAAACATGAAAGTGTAAGAAGCAATAAACAATTTGCAAATTTTGAGTTAGACCAAACCTGGCAACTCCTGCTACAAAAATGTAATTATAGTCAAAAGAATAAAGACACTAAAAAGACACTGGAAGTGGAAGAAAACACACTAAATCTAAATCTCGTTAGATGATTTATGAAAATGACTAAATCTGGGTTCCTTTCTCTCTCTGCAGCGTTTAATAAGGTAGGAAGTTATGAGAACCTGAAGGAACTTTATATGAATGCTATTCCATCTCAGGTTCAAAACATCAGTTCAGAATGTTACACCCCTCGTGCTGATTCCTTTCACATCTTCAGAGATCCAGTGACTGGAGACATGCCATGGCCTGGTCTCATCTTTGGCCTTACTATCCAGGCAGGCTGGTACTGGTGTACAGACCAGGTAGTACTCTACAGTACAGTACATTAGACCTATTAGACTATTATTTAATTTAATTCTAAAGCCATTACCTCTGTTGTTGCTGCTACTAGTACTACTACACTTACTACTACTAATAATAAAATTACAGTGACTACCCTGCTGCTACAATCTAAAAAAGACCACCAAAGTCATGTCCTAATTTTGTAGTTAGTGCAATGTTAAATACATATACAAAAGGGTTATAGACACCACTGGAATTATACTAAAAGAGATT
>JAFMOD010000553.1:254166-292350 GCA_019802435.1 Corydoras maculifer | reverse complement strand
CATTAGTCATAATTTTCGGAAGCTGACATTTAGCTCTGCTGCTAAAAAAATTGTTGATTTGGTCACTTTTTCATATATTTAATTAAAAATTGTTGATTAAAACACATTAATTATACAAATATTTGGTGAAAATTAAACGTTTTTCAGACAGTGCAAACAAGCAGAATCTGAGTTATTAGAAAAGCAAACACAAAAGTGTGTAATTATTTGTACAGTAACACAAGCAGAACAGTTCCTCTTTAATAACACTTGGTTTACATTTCTTAAAGCAGAGCTTTTGCTGAGTCAGAGCATCCACCCAGATAAGTTATCAGAAGCAAGTGTTTATTAAAGAGCCAACAAAAATTTTACAGGAGGGGGTTTTAAGCCAAGAAGTGCCTATTTGCTTTCATTCCTTTTCAGCATTTTGTAACGTGTAAGCAGCTTTGAGCATTCTGACCTTTATTTGCCTTTGTGTTTGTTGCATTTATTTACTAACATGGTATTAAGACCTGCATTTGTGAACCTTTGACACAGGATATTGATTCTGTCCTGTGAAGACTGCATGTTGAAATTGTAAGTGCTGCTTCAGTAGTCACAGTAAGCACTTCAGTAGTTATAGCTAATTATAGAACAACAGCTTTCTACTAGCAATTTAGAAAAACCAAGAAGGTAAACAGCATTTGTTTGTTTCACAAACTTTTTTAGGCTTTGTCTCTCCACACATATGTTTTGCTCAACTAGTATTGATTAGGTATTGAAAGGGCTTCAGACTTTGCTCAATAGAAACAACAGTTGTCACAATTACTATAATCCCTTATAAACAACACTAGCCACAAATACTATATCCCTCCACAACAATAATGGAAAATACATGCTCCTGCCAGAGTTTTGGTCTTAGACTTCCCCTTATTATTATTTCATTATCACTTTTATTATTGGCATTCTATTGTCAAGTTGTCCAAGTACCAAAATAAAGCAAAATGGACTGCTAGACATTTCTTCTAAAAAACAAGCTTCTTGACCAAGTACTGCAGACCAACTCCAAGGGGCAATGCAATGGTGTGCACATGCCCTCAGCCATTTACAGTCACTTTTATGATAAATGTAAGTGTAACAGCATTGTTAAAGCTATACTAATGAATAATGTTGTATTTGTAGAATGGAGATGTGTATTTTGACTGCACTTAGAAAATTAAGAATATTTGTGTTTACCACACCCATCCTCCGTTACCTTGTTAAACTGCACACTTAACACTCCACCCTTCCTAATCTGCATCTCATTTTAATAGCTGTTGTCTGGACCTGTTGTCAAATCACTTTTTATTACATTGGATGTTTATGACTAGTAATGGTTAACCTCTGGCCAGAATACAGAATGCTGCAACCTCAGTCACACCCACAGCAGGAGAATTTAAAGCGCAGCTGCTTTTGACTTGAGCATCTTACATAACAGCTAAATCACTTAACATTGCAGAAGACAGGTTGGTACTGATATACTGATAGCCATCTTATTTGTCATGTATGTATAATTATAAATTATATTATAAATATTATAAATATATAATTATAAATCTAAATAGAATTTGATGTTGAACACTGACAATATGCACATGATTCTAACAGCAGATGCTTAACTTTGTTTAATGGCAACTTGTATTTTTATATGAACTTATTACCAACCCAAGAATACTTTAAAACTATGCTAAATTAACCAACTAACTCTAAAATATCAAATAATTAGCCTATCCTAAACAATTACTTAACTACAACCAGCTTAAGCTCTATTACAAAACATCAGTACAGGGAACCTTAGTTCCAGGGGTGGCTTTAGGGGCCCTTTGACTGCCCCAAACCAAAAATATTCCTAAAATATATAAAAAAAAATAAAAAAAAATAAGTAAATTCATTAAAATGTATTTAATTTATAAATTGTTAAATTATTATTCTAAGTTATTGGACTTCCTTCTAGCTTGTTTCTAGTAATGATATTTAATAATATTATATTACTATACAAATGACAAAATAGAATCTGGTTTAATCACACAGTTTTAACAATTTACTGAGTATTTCATCACCAGCTTACAAACCATTTTGTTTTTTCTTTTGATGCCCATAGAGATACCAGCTTGCGCACTTGTTAAATGACAGCTTCCTCCCCATTTGTATGTGGTTATTTTTGGAGCTCACAGCTCCCCGAATGTGAGTGATGATGGCTCTTGGCTTAAAGACTCCTAGCAAAATGGAGGAGCAGCATGTGTAGAGGCTTGGTAACTAAAGACTAAAAATTTTAACAAAGAAAAAAAATCTAAATCTAGTATTTTTTGAGGAAAAGAAATTTAGATAAGTAATATTAAGGACATTAACATTGTCGATGTTAAATAGTTACAACTACAATACTGAATTGCTGACGTTAAAATTAAAATAAAATATCTGTTTTTGAGAATAAAAATAGGTCAAAGCAGTTGGCTCTATTTGGGAAGGCTACTATTGTGAAACAGTCACACAAAATTAATCTCTCAATGAATTACTTTATGGTCTAATTTAGTTTAAGATAATGCATGATTTTAGACATTTTTAAATAAATGTCTATTTTCCGTTTAACTGTCTGAGGAATGTATGACTTTGTTAGAAGCTCGCTCTTCCCCGGGAGATCGGCTACGCGGGAAGGAATGCGTACGCCGCTTGTGCCGCTTGTTTCCCGGAAACGGATAAAATTAAACAAAAAAAAATCAAAATTAAACATTAAAATTAAACAAAATTTGGATCTTGAAATTTCCCAATAACTGTGTTTTAGGTCAAACAACTAAATTAAACTAAAACATCATACAAATGTTTGTTATAAAAAAAGGAATCAGCTTCGGCAATAATTCATATTTGCTTTTTTGAATAAAAGGAAAGGATGATTTATTTGGATGATTATCATTATACAATTCTTTTAAAAAATAAGGTTTGTTTATTAATAAATCAGACTTTTTTAACAGCCTTGGTTAATTAAAAAAAAAAACAGGCATAAAATAGTGTTTGTAGATAATCAGATGTACTGCTCTCTAACTTATTTCTGTCTTTTATCCTGCATGTAGGTCACCTTACTTCAGCTCCAATTCCACCCACTACACAGTGCAGTCAATGTTCTATTTCTCCTAGCCACTTCCCATCCACAACCAAAAAAATGACACTAATATGCATTCTCTCCGCATTTTTTTGTGCCACAGCACTGATGAATCATTTGTTCATTCTCTGAAGAGGGTGACTCATTACACACCTACACTACAGAATCCATTTTCTATGACTAGCATGCATACTTGACAAATAGCCTCCATTCAGAGGTAATGATTTCTTTTTAAACACAGCACAAGTTGTCCCAAACAAGGTCAACGACTCTGTGGCAGTTTGCTCTGCCCTACAGGACTTCAGATGGTAAGATCACTTGGCTGAAAAATCTACTGCATCAAAGCCCAACACCCCAGACTTGATTTCCCCCAAATAACTACTATATTGAGATTGGGGGGGGATGTAATAAAGCCTATCCCATTTACAAACACATAGGGGCGATTTAATATCTCCAATAAACCTAACTCTTAAATCATTATACTAGAAAGTAACTGTCGTCTTCAAATTGAACCAAGACACAAAAAAAGAAAATTGCTTTTATATAAACAATAATAAAAATCTACACACATGTACATTTAGTTTGTAATCAAATTAACACATCCTTTCAGAATTTCTTTTACACTCAATCCTTATTACAATCATGCATGCACAGGCTTTATGCACAGGCTTTTATTCACTGTAGCGCTGTCCACATACTTATGAATTAAGAAAATAGTTTTAATATTAGGTTCCAGTCAACCCTAGAATAAGACATATACATACATATATGACATATAAAAAAGTACATAAACATAAATATACTCACCAGCCACTTTATTTGCTACACCTCCATGTTTTGATGCTTACTCATCAGATTCACCTACATAGTATAAACACACACACAAGTTCACACACAAAAATCTATCACACACAGATATATGGCCATTTTTATGACAGCTGGTTCACTGATTCTCCCTACGCAGCTCTAATAGCTTCCACTCATCTGAAAGGCTTTCTTTAAGATTTTACGATGATTCATCCAAACTGTCAGGACCATCGTCGGGTCAGGCAGTGATGTTAAATAAGAGAGTCTGGCTTGTGTAGTTCAACCTTAAGATGTTTGATAACATTGAGGTCAGTGGTCTATTTAGGTCAGTTAAGTTTATCTACACCAAACCCATCCAACAATGCCTTATTTTGTGCACTAGGGCACATTTATGATACGTATATTATTCTTCCTAAATGTGTCTATATTAGTAACTGTTACCAGTATATTGCATAATCATTGCTGTTTTATCTTTGCCACAGGAGAAAATGCACCAAGACAAATCTGCTATGGCACGAAACAAGATCTAACTAAAAGTCTGGAACATTCCTAGACTGGCAAATATTTGACATACATCCTCAACCATCAAACAGACACCACTTGTGGAATTCCATGCTGTTCTCTATCAGGACTGAACCCTTCATGTAAGCTTTCACATCCTGGGACATTTATAGATCTTTATAATCACGAAGGACAGATTTCACACACTTGAATCCACTTTTGAAGGTTTGTTACTTGCGCCAGACCATGAGAAGACCGTTAAGCTATTTTTGTTTCTTTTGGACCCTTTGCCCAATATAGTCATTGCCCGTCTGGCCAAGTGAGAGGTAGATAGCAAACAAACAAAAGTAGGAGCTGGACACATTTAAAATCCTCCTTCTGTTTGTTTCACAGAGTGATTAAGAATTTGGATTAATACTAACCAGATAATCTAACACCAAAATAAAAGACTCTATAAACATCAAGTTAAGGGTAGAAAAGAAACAAAGAGCTCTTTAAACACAACAAAAAATGAGATTCTTAAATATTTCTGAACCTCTTCTTTAAAACCACCTCTTGAGGAATTGCCAACAAAAGAGAGACCTTCAAGTCCTTACTCACTTCTCATAGGAGCAACGGTGCATAATCCAAAAGTCCAATAAAACATTAAACTGCATCAACTGAGAGAGTCCAATACATAGTTTCCTTTTAGAAACATATATAGAATAAGTGATTACTGGAACTTACACACAACAGATTCCTGATTTTGTTCCATTGTACTGTATGTGCAAGTGCCAAAGATATTTATGCCAATAGAAGGAAAATGTGTACTGTGCCATCTTATTCTAATTAAGATATATTATTGTGGATATGTATTATGTGCTGTGCCAAATATCTGTAAAAATCTAGACTAGTTTTGTTCCATCATCCTGAAGACTTAACAAACAGGGTGTATACTGTCATATCACTGGACTTTTAAACTACTGAAAACATATCCTGCATCTGGACTATTCTTGAGCTATAACCTAAATACACATATATAATTATATTGAACTGCAAGTGAGAGAAAAATGGACAAATGCATTCGTCCTCATGTTCCCTCCAATGGCTGAATGGCTGATCATCATCCACCTAATGTAGTGAAAACAAAACTGACAAGGCTGCAAGTCCAACACCACAAAATTACACAGACCATCTAACTCTTCCAAGAGCGAATGTCCTGTCTGCGGCGCCAGCCTGTCACCATCCCCATGGACACAGTGAAGATCATCCCGTCTGAGAAATTTCCTCGGGAGTGTCCTGTGCCAGTCACCCAGCCTCGATTCGCACCACCCCCTCGTGTTGCCTGGGATGGTGGAGGTGAAGGTGAGGTTATCGTAAATCAGGCCTGCAGCGACTTGACCATGGAGATCAACGGTAACACCTTGGTCAACCCTTGTCCACTGGCATCGCCTCCAGCACCAGTCCTCCGTCGTGAAGCTAGCTATTTAGCCCAACGCAAAGCAAGCAACAGTGAAATTTGCTACCACCAGTTCCACTACAAAATGGATGATGTTATAGTAAACCAGTATGTGCTGCGTTCTTCATCAACCTCATCCTCCTCTTCATCCTCAACTTCTTCAGGCCCAGTGATGCCTTGTGAGCCTTTGGATTGCCCAACCTGTGGGCATATGTATAACTTTGCAGGCAAACGACCAAGGATCCTGTCATGCCTGCACTCCGTGTGTGAGGAGTGCTTACAGATTCTGTACGAGTCCTGTCCCAAGTATAAGTTTATCTCATGCCCCACATGTCGCCGTGAGACAGTCCTTTTCACAGATTATGGATTGGCTGCACTTGCTATCAATACCAGCATCCTGAGTCGCTTGCCATCGGAGCCAGGAGGTGCTGTGCAGTGGGGAGGAGATGCTGACCGGAGTTGCTACCAGACAGTGCGACAGTACTGCCAGTCAGCCTGCACCTGCCACATCGCTAATCCACTCTCCACCTGTGGAATCATGTAGTTGTAGGTCTGTACACCAGGTGGCACTGTTTATGCCAAGCCACAAAACCAGTAACCCCTATTCCAAAGCTCTCCTCCTACCCTGATGCAGATGTATCTATAGATTTATTTAGCACAGATTGATGCTGTCTGGACTTTGAAGTGAAATGAGACACTTGTGCAAGAAGCCAAGAGAAATGTTATATCAGAGTAAATGTATTTTATGTACTAACTAATCAATCCCTGTCCCCAAACCCATGTTTCTCTCGTTTGGATGTGTTCGTCATTGACATCTCTTCACATGAGAATGCCAAGGAGACTTTGTCTCCCCCTCATCCTGGATAAAATAAAGCAAATAAATAAAACTGAGTCGAAATTAATTAGTCTCAGTCTGACTTAGTAATGTTTTGGTTCATGTTACAGGATAGAACCAGCACAGAAACATTCATCAGAATTAAGTTAAAGTGGACTTAAATACTCAAATACCTATGCATATCATAGACATTAATTTTCATTTTGAAAACCTTTATTTGCTTTTATATTGTGTCAATAATCTTGCATTTTAGGATTCTGATAATATGGGCTTTTTCATTTAATTTTCCAATTTTACTCAATGTCTGTGGCATGTTCTCTACCCACTTTACAGTCCTGCCCATAATCTGTCAATCAAGACTTTCAGGTATATTTGAAATTGCAAAATAACACAGGGCCCATTCCCATTAAAAGTGGTACATTTAATAAAATCAAATAATTTTCCATTACTTAATTTGTAAAAGAATTGGCACAAAATTGCATAACATGTATCATCAATCTCAAATTGATTTTATATTTTTTGATCAGATTCAGTTTTTACTAAATAGATAATTTTATAACATATATATTATTTAATTTAAACATTAATTTAAACTTATTTATGAAATATCATCATGAATATCATATTATTAATTGAGTGTACTTCTTTGTCTTATCAGTTGAATCAAGCAGGTGTAGATTGTATGTTATTTAATAGCTTCAGCTCAGTATCAGATGCTTGAGATAGAACACTGGAATAAACAGGCTGCAGCCTGCTTGTACAACTAGTCTAATTCTCAATCAACTACACCCAAACTCTAAACCTTGCCCACAGAGTGACGCAATCCCATTTCTTTGCTTCGGCATTTTAGGGAGACATATTTACTATTCATTCAGACCTGGTTTTCTAGATACAGATTAACTGTAGTCTTTTGACAAATGACGGTGAGAAATACCTTAGCTAATATGCCTCTTACACATCAAGCTCCAAATGACGTAAACAACACATAATCAAACATTGTATTAGTAATCCACCACAATCCATGACAATAGACATTTAAACCTTGTATTAAGGTGTGATTCCAGTAAAAACCACAGGGCACACACACTGAGCCTGGAATGTGATCCAATCTGCCTCAGGGCATCTGGAAACAAACTTGGGTATGTATACAATATACAGTAAAAAAAAGACAAAAAGTATTATTGTATTGTTATTTGATTTACATTAGAAATATATAAATTTATATAATTACCTGGAAAAAAGTTCTTTAAATACTTTTTGTTGTAAGTAAACTTCAAATAAAAGCAATTACTAAAAGCAGTGTGGAAGTCTATAACCTAAGTGGGCAACCAGTATTTAATATACTATGATCCTCAAGGTGCCGGCACGGTGGTTTAGTGGTTAGCACGTTCGCCTCTCAGCGCTAGGGATTTCCGGTTCGAATCCCCATCTGGGTTGAGTTTCCATGTTCTCCCCGTGTCTGCGTGGGTTTCCTCCGGGTTTTCCGGTTTCCTCCCACAGTCCAAAAACATGGATTAAGTCAATTGAATTCTCAAAAAATTGCCCCATATAAAGTGTGTCTGTGTGAGTGAATGTGTGCCCAGCGATGGATTGGCGCCCTGTCCTGGGTCTATCTGCCCAGCGCCCGAGACGTTCTCCCCTGGATGAGCATGGGGAACCCCACCGCGACCCTAATAGAGGACAAAGCAGGAGATAATGCATGAATGAATGAATTAATGAATGAATGATCCTCAAGGTTGTATTTTTTGGGTTGTATAAAACTACTGTTAACCCAAATCGCCATATTAACCATGGTTAAAAACTGACAAGTGGCAAATTCATAGTCTATTTTCTATTATCTTAATTTGTAGAACACACAGTTGTCAGGGTCAAATTACCATGTATGACGGATAAAATTATTCTGGTTTAAAAACAGACTCTACATGACCACATGTAGGCATTAACTCATATGTTTTTATAAGTTTTCTTTCTTATTACAGGTTTCATTTGTTTAAGGTAAAAGACTCATAGTTTTATGAGTGCACTGCAGTTTTATACTATTATATACTGTACAATCAATTATTCTGAAGAACATTTTATGCACAGTCCAAGTGTTGCAAAGTTAACAAAGGTCTTAAAACATTTGATTTTTATTTACTTTTGAAAAATAAAATGGTATTATCTTTTAAAGGTGTTTATAAAATGGTTAACATACTTAATTCAAGTCAGACTCAGTAATATAAAGCTCAGAATTAAACATATAAAATAAAAAACACAAATATATGTTGTGAGACATAAAGTCAATTTATGATTGGTACAATATATATACATAACATATTGCTAGACATATGCAACGATTCATCCAATCACAATTTTGCATAGTCCATGTTTTCTGTTTTCCCAATATACTTAATTCAGTAAAAAATAGCAATTGTGCATTAAAACATGCACCATAGAAAACAAATATTAACTTAGAATAGCAATAAACATGGAATTGGACAAAGGGTGAACAAGCTGTTGCACAAGACATCAGTATTGGTAAATGTGAGTTAAATTGTTAAAAGTAATTACTATGATGATGTTTTAAATCCCTTCCCTTAAAAGGTATTCTCATCTGATTTTCTTCTGTATCTACCTTTGTTCATGATCCAGTAATTGCCTGTGTATTGTGGTAGGTATTGACCAGCTAAACTGTCATTTTTGTGTGTTCACACTTTTGAGTCTTCCAAAGTCAAAAGTAAGTTAAAAGCTTCAGAAAAATCCTTTTCCATCTCGTGGTCCGCCCAATTTAATGGATTATCTTGAATTATCCAGGACAAATAAGGTGTTTCTATACTGATAAATGGATACTAAGTGCACTCTTGATACTTTTCTTTGATTTTCATTCCAGTCTGGGCAAAGTTTCTGCAGCTCAGAAGCGTGTGGTCTTTCTTCGGCCTTTAAATAGTTGTTTAAATGTCATCTTTTTCTCACCAGTTGAGCTTAAAGAAAACAGCGAGCAAACAAAAATGTTTAGACTATTTACTTACTATTCAAATGTAGTAATTTTCTCTACTCATATAAATCTTACATTGTCATTACACAAGAGGAATGCGGTTCTTTACTTCAAAATGATGTATCGTAAAAGTATGACCTACTATGTGGCCGATAATATAACATCTTACCATTGCTGTTCCAATACAGAACATCTAATACATGCTTTTTGAAAGTTTTTTTTTTTTTTAAAGCCTTTTATAAAACAAAACCATTATTTTCAAATGAAACAACTGTTGTGTTTAAATTGTGTTCTACAGCTTTCAACCTGCATTTAAAATTTATTTAATATTAAAAAAATTACAAAATTTAAAAAAGATTTTTTCCCTAATCATCATGAAAACAAAAAACATCAGACGATAATATTTTAACACTTGCGCTGACCACTGTTAAAGCATACACTAATTGCTAGGTCATTACATTATTTTTTGTAAAATAGATTAAATGTAAACACCTGAGATTATTCATTTTTCTATTGTTATTAATTTAGTTAGCTGATGCTAACCACACAATTCTAAATGTGTGTCGAACACTTACCTGCTACTTGTGGGCAGCTTTATCTTTTCATTCTTCCCCAGTGATTTAATCCTCTGTTTCAGGCTGTTACTTGCCTTTGGCTGCTCCACATTAGCTGCCTGAATGAACAGAAATAAACACTGTTCATGCCGGTGCATTTAATAATACCTGTCATAAAATCTATGTTTGTATTACTGTACATGTAAATTACATCATGCCACCTAGTAAAGCAGTTTAAAAGTTTAAAACACACACACACACACACACACACACACACACACACACACACACACACACACACACACACACACAAGCTTACTGTAATCTAATTTAAATGTACAGTTTGTTTATTATAGTTTTTATTATTTATATTTATTAAGATCCTGGTTCTTGTCAATGTTTATTTCCAATTCCTGGGAGTTTTGCTTGAACATTGGTGTTTTTTGCAACTAGAGTAATTCATTTTAGCTCATTGTGAATCAGCCTCGTTTATTTGTATTGTGTTTATATGTCTTGATTTTATGTAGAGCATTAAAACTGAACCACACAAATAAATACATTTTATATAACAGTTTTCTAAATTATTTTTATGTTTGGTTCATGCCCTTTCTTTAATAAAGTATAATTATCAAAAACCTTTGAGTACATAACAATAAATATCCTGATTTTTGATTTCATTAATAAACAAATGTTGCTTACATTACAATCTAGCAACCTAAAGTGTTAAATGACATCACATTAGTAAATAATGCTGTATCTATAAACTAAAAACAAATGTGAAAATACACAGGGCTTAACTCTTTGATCTGTAATGGACTGCATTTTAATAAAAAGAATGTCTGTATTTCCAAAGTTTGCATCAAATTTTTACAAGACAGTTATTGAATGAGATTTACTCTTCATCTAGGAATTTCTGGTTTCTTGTGAAAAGGGACCATTACAAGCTTAGAAAGACAAATAAACTACAGCACATTCATACAGCACTTGCACAACCCAGCAATTAAGTAAATAAACTCATGATCAACACTCACAAAACCAGTTTTTACTATTTTTTTTAAGCTAACTGTCTTTCCTGAGAGAATATTCCATTTACCTGTGGCTCATCAGGCTCCTCCAGTAAAGCACCTGCAGATTTCAACTGTTCACCCTGAGGGACTTTAGATTTACCTGTGAAATTAACAACAGCCCCACATTTCAATGTTACCTAGACATTAACTGTACTATATTTTTCCTAATTATACTTAAGCATGTGTACAACCACTCTCTTTACATTTTATCACCAAAAGTAGACCGTAGCCTGTAGATCTGTTTTATCTAACATTTATATTTTGCTATTAGTAATGCTAATGTAAACCATATTTTTTGTATCCATTCTTGTATCGGCATGACTGTGTCCTTGTGAAAGGCTTAAAATAACAAGGTTGGATCAGTCTGATACATTTATGAATTCACATTCAAAGTCACTTGTCAAAATCATAGGAATTTGGAGAAGTTTATACCATAGGACAAAAGGCAAGACACCAGGACAGATTTCTAGTCAATTCAAATTTAATCTTATTTAACTTCATCTTGGGTCCCTGGTAAAACTACAAATACTGGTCTAAAATTAAAACATGTTGGTTTACGTTACAAATGACTGTTGGGCTTTACAGTCAGCCAGTGATTAGTGTTGGACAGGATTCCTGTTCAGAGATTTCTTCAAATGTGTAGAAATAGAATGAGGAAGGCTTTCCTGCAGTAAGGATGCAGCAAACTAAACCCCACTTACATTACAATTCTAATTCCAAAATGAAAAAAAACATTTAAAAAATGTAGTTAGTTTGTGGTAACATGATGGTCAACATGCTTGCAAAGGTGTAATGTGTTTTTCAGAAATACTCACTCCGCTGCCTAAGAAAAGTCCATGTGTCAGAAACAGTTCTTCGGCGAAACTCATTAAAAGACAATCTCGTCTGGTCTTCAGTATCATTTACTTCTGTCTTTCCCTTCACAGTTGAGATGATTTCATGGGTCTGTGTGCTGTGAATCTGCAAAACAAAAAATCAACATCCCTATCGTTAAACCCACTTCAGAATCTAATGCAACGCAAATTTGCAGGACATATGCATATAAGGTAATGCAAACTGGATATATAATACAAACACTGAACAAAGAATATCCAATCTAACAGCTATCATAAAGAGAAGTTCCTTTCTATGTGTAATTTGCCTTAGCGGCTGTAGATTTTCATTGAGAGTATTGGTGTTTCCATGCCCTTCATCTTTATAAACATTGTGGTATGCTCCAGTAACCCCCATAACCTCATTCAGGATGAGTGGATTAGAAATAAATTTAATAATTAACAGAAAATTAGCATAAATGAAGTTTAAGGGATTACCAAACATTGCACAAATCAGGTATACAAAATGCCCAAAATAAGTTTACATTTCACAAATAAAACTATGAAAAGTGTTACTTGTTGTAGTTTAAAATAGTAACATGAAAGATAAGCTGTTGGAAAAAAAGATAGATAGAATTTTTTAGATAGAATGCCGAATGAAAATAGCCTGTTTGGGTTTTTCAGCATTATGTTCTAAGGTTGCTTTAATTGGTCCAGTCTAGGTTCAGTAACACTTTGCATCAATAAAGTGGCAAAAGAATCAGCCAAGTGCATGAATGTAATGAATGACCAGGGATCCAATCAATGGATTTTTTTTATTTGATGGCACACCAATAATTTTAGTGCTGGAGAAGCCATATGAGTATGGTTTTACTTTCATTAATACAAGATCTTAGTCAAAAATGAATGGCTCCTTTGACAGAAATTTACATTATGACTTGTAATGTTGCCCAAATAGGTACAAAAATAGTGTGAAGTTTGTTTTGTTGGTTCATGTTGGAAAATTTATAAAACTATATAAGAGAATACTTTCCTCCTTTTTTTCACTTCACTGTGATGGGTTAGAGGGTCCTCATGACAGGTTGATTCTATTATGATACCCTGTTGTTTTCAGATGCATTTAATCCTAGTTTAATTTTTTTGTATATTCTTGTTAGTAGGAGGAGTACTAAAGGAGGAGAGAACTAAAGAGCTCAGCAAGGAACCCTCCAGTCCATTCAGATGGCATTAGGAAATGTAAAAAGGAACTAGCCTGAAAACAGAGTTTGATGTTGAAGTTTGATGTGATATACAGAGAAGCAACACATAATTAGAGATAATAACAGACTGGAGCAGCAGACAGGTGGAATTACAGAAACACAGATCATTTGTTTAGGTGTTTGAGTCAGATGAGATTTGAGATTATGACAGATTTAAGACTTTGTTGAATGCTTTTTTCGAAATGTGCATGTTGTAACCTAAAAATTACAGCACCTTTGCATTCCAATCGCAGTTCATAGCAATCACTATACTTCTGGGACTTCTGCAACAGTTTGGAGGGTTTCTAAAATTGTCATAAAATAACTGTGTACAATAAAAATAACACAGTAATAGCAATTTACAATTGATTCTTTTAACACAATATAGTTCCTACACATTAAATTAATTATATTTTCATGCACAGGATACTGTTGCCAGATCAACTTATCAATAGCTTTAAAATGACACACACAACTGTAAAAAAAAAAAAACACAAATGTAACCCATAAAAATGTTAGTAGGTCAACTTAGTTAGGTTTCATGAGCTGGTTAAATGTTTGAATTAAGTGTAGTTTTTAAGAAAGCAGCAATAATTTTTTGTATTCTACTGTCCACAGAAAGATCTTCGTAAAATGTGGTGGAAATGTCTTCCAGTGGAATCACTAGCATTGTCTAACATGGCCTTAATCAGCTCGGGCAGCCAAACCTGGTGCAAAACATGTATAAAAAAATACAAGTAAATTTTTAGTTTGTACCTTTGTTCGCAACTCATCCTGTTGACTTTGCATTTTGTTGATGTGCAACTGCAAGTGCTGATTCTGCTGCTGTAACACGGCGATTGTCTCTAGCATTCGGCACATCTGTTCCAGGTACAGCAGCCCAGGTGAGAGACGCTCATTCTCTTTCTGATAACAAACACCATAAAATTTAACACATAGTATATATATTTTTTGACCTAAAATTAGAAGTTCACATTATTTAATAAAAATTTAAGTAAAAGTAGCAACACTGTTTATTTACATGCAACTTGTGGCTGCATAAGCTTTATCTATAAATTCTAAAATATTGTGTGTTTATAAAATTGTTCAACATCATCATCAACATCATCATCACTATTATTATTATTATCAGAGTGATTCATTTTAATAAATATACATTGTATATTAATACACATTAAATGTAAAATTCAATTGTTAGATGTCCGTTTTGACAAAATAATGGCAGTGAAAATTTAGTTTATTTGTTATATTAATTTATTAACATTGCTTATGATATGATGAAATCCTTAATTTGAATACCAGTCATAACCAGCCCAATCTGCATGGTTTAAGTTTTAAGTTTTAAGATACTTGCTACCATCTAAGACAATTAAGATGTGTCATGTCTTTCCTAATTCCTTGATTATAATTTAATTACAGCATTGAACCAGTCTAGAAAGAAAACAACAATGACACACTGGCATTCCTGTTATGTTAACTCACACCAGTGTCGGCTTTGTGTCTTCCTATTTTTGAGAAACCAACTGTGGTGACAACCATCCTCAAATAGTGGAATTTGTGTACTGGTCGTAGACAAATCTGGACACCTTTGATTCACCCTAGGTTGTATTTATATTTTGGTTTTGGTTACTTATTGTACTGAAGATGTAGACAAATGAGATTCAATGCAAATTTTTCTGCATGCGTGTTATTTTTGTTGATATGGATGTTATTAAAATAACATAAAAATTATTAAAAATGGTTAGGAAGGCGTCTTTGCCTGTTATTAATTCTATTGAAATACAATAATTTAATCAAGATATGATTAAAATATGACACCAACAGACTGCCAAATAAAACTTATAATAACTAATAGTAGTATTTAAATCACATCTATTTTTTCTTTTCAGTTTTTATTTTAATGATGATAGCTCCTGTGTAAAGAATAATAATTATGTGGCTTTTGCTAAAATGTCATTATGTAAATTGGTATTTTGTTGCAACCTTTTGAACACATGAGTAGTTTTTAAATACTGATCGTTGCACTTCAACCTAACAATAATACATAGAACAAAAAAGTATTTTACCTTATAAGGTTTAAGTTTGATCTAATAAATTTTATAAATTGATATACAATTATACTATTTAATATTTCCAGATTACATATATTTATTTGAACTATTACAAATTATAATTATTTATTTATTTAAATATATTAAAATAGACATTATCAATGTCACCCATATCCATTTCTTTCACACAAGATAACTGAACTATAAATCCACCCTTCAGTGAATCTTTGCTGTCACAACACGCATGCTGTCAGTAGGCACGTTCTACACAGGCGCCTTCACATTCCTGAAGATCCGCTTTACCCTGGCTAAATTCCAGCCTGGCTTAACACACCTAGACTGACTGGTTCACACTGACCATGCTGAAAATGAGGAACGTTACTGTGCTGATTGCAGAAGTGTGATAACGAACTGGTGTATAGGTGTGGACGTGTGGTTTTGTTTACCACCAATGTGAAGTGTGTGAAGGGGTAATAAACAGTTTAGAAAATTGCTGCTCATTTGTAACATATTAAACACTTATGATTCAGATAAATGCCTTCTAAAACTACATGGAGCACGTTGTTTTCTTACAAATGTGTACTATTACATTTTGATCATGATCATTTATTGATGTGTAACGTTTAGCTTATGATGCATGTGGGTTTTAATAAGAAATAAAAGCAGGAAAATCAAAAAAAATTAAACTGCTAGACACAAACGTGCAAACAATAGATAGATGATCTAAAAACATGACACCTTTCAGTGCACCTTTTATGGGTATTTTCTTGAAGTCAGTACTTTTATAATGCACTTTTAATAATAATTAATATTTAATTAATAATTAATAGTATTAATTATAATAGCTTATAATAATTTTAATTATACCTGTCCATGCTAAAGGACAATATGTACATAAAAAATAGTCCAAATAAGGTAAATTACTAAAAGAACAACAAAGGTTGAGTCAGTAAGTTTCTGATAGCAGCAGCAAAGTAAGTGGAAGTAGAGAAAGAACACAGTAAATATAAAGTTATTTTTTAAATGTTTCATTTTTCTGGGATGTTTATACTATTAAATAATATGTGTACTGTATGTGGAACTAGTGTTAGTATTACCAACTGTAAATGTGTAAAGGATACTGAATTATCAGTTTAATAACTGTCAGGGGCAATAATATTGTTAATCTCATGTCAACAAATGAGATTTATTGTCATTTTTGTCAAAAAGCCCTACAGATACATGTTACTATCTTAATGGTTGCTAGCAAAGAAAATCAAATATTTAGCATACAAAAACAGAAGAACACCATCGTGGATTAGTGGTTTAGGTCTAAAGGGTTGCTCGGTTAAGCCCCCGTCTACTATTTCTGGGCCTTTAAACAAGGTCAGTATTTATAAGTTGACTTAATCATATGTAATTACCTCTGTAAAACCACTTGAATAAGTGTATCTACTGAAGGCAACAAAGCACACTGGACTTCTGACCTCATATCTCAAAAACTGATAAGCAACTGACCAAAAGCTAAATTCTGTAAGTTAATAAAGAGCAGCAATGGTTCCACTATTACATTAATACCGCTATTCATAAATCAAACATTTTAATATTTTCATTTTCATAATGACTACAACTATAAAGTGCCATAGCAACTGCTTTAATCTAGAAGATTATGGGGAAATTATAAAAAGTTTTTATTATGCAGTGTAAATATGAATAGCAACATAAGCTGTACCTCTGCTGTTTTTAGGTTGGTGAGGTCTTGTGTATGTTGAAGGTTCCTTGGTTCCTGAAGATCACTGATTGGCCGTATGGGTAGCTTTTGTGGTCCTATACTTCCAGCTCTGAAGCGCGTGATGGATGCTTGAAGATTCATTCCCGCTGATGCAGTATTGCACCGCCGTCTCAGTCTGCTGTCTGTGTTTCTCCTCCAGGATGTCTCTGTCCTCTGTAAAGCCTCCTCTACTCGTAACCCTGCACTTTCAGTCATTTTTAAATTCTCTCTAAGTGCTGTAGAAATACACGAGGAAGATGCGGAGCGTGAAGAAAGTGCTGGAGAAGATGATGATGGCCGCAAGTCATCTATGTTTGTTGGTAATTCCAGATTCAGTACTTGGCAAGGTGAGGCCAATGGAGTGACTGTATGTGAAAGTTCTACCCCAGAGTCCTCTGATTCTGACCTCAAAGCAACACCCATCAGCCTTAAAGAGTTGGAAGATGCTGAATTACTGCTGTTGGGGTCCAGGTTCTTCTCCGAATCATTTGTTGAGGATGAAACTGTGTCTGGGAAACCCTCAGTTATCCAGGCTTCCAGCAAACACCCAAAACTTCTGTACAGATTCATTAGACACCTGATCACCAGCCCTGCTGGCGCTGAATGTGTGCTCCCTCCCAACGTTAGCAGAGACACCTATCCTACCTGACAGGTGATGACGGATTACACTGAACAGGAAGTAAAGCCTGAAAATCGTAGCACAGACTTTAAGGCATCTGCCAAATACCGCCCACATTCCACCTTCCGAGACCTCGAGCTCTGCTAAGTGGTTATTGTTTCCTGTGTATCCCTCATCCTTGTCTTTTGCTTCAACACGTCTGGACGTGAGCAAATTCCATGAAGAACCACACACAGAAACTGCAAGAAAGCATAACATAAACCGAAACCCTTAGCAAATGGTCCTTGGTGTGAGAAAGACAAACTGATTACACATGTTTTTTCAGTTTAAGTTAAAATTAGGCAACATCGCATTTACATATATTTAATTTGCAAAACATTCAATTTAAGTCAGGAAGCAACATGTGGGTGTCTTTTTTGCTCATTAAAACACAATATTAATATTGTGGTACAAATTATTAATGATCAGATGTAAGTATAATTTTTGGACTAAGTTTTAATTATGTTGGGGGAAAAAAAATATGTCCAAGGTGGTTATTATATATATATATATATATATATATATATATATATATATATATATACCCCCCCCCCCCCCCCCCCCCCCCCCCCCCCCCCCCCCCCCCCCCCCCCCCCCCCCCCCCCCCCCCCCCCCCCCCCCCCCCCCCCCCCCCCCCCCCCCCCTCAATTAACTTGATCAATGTTTTTGGACTGTGGGAGGAAACCGGAGAACCCGGAGGAAACCCACGCAGACATGGGGAGAACATGGAAACTCCACCCAGATGGGGATTCGAACCGGGAATCCCTAGCGATGAGAGGCGAATGTGCTAACCACATATATATATATATAATTTTATTTATAAATGCATTTTTTTGAAAACAAAATTATTAATAAAGTGGTCTTCCACCATGTAATCTAGTTTGGTTTTTAAAACATTGATTTCTGATTAACAGGATCAATGTTCCCAACTTCCCAGTAAAGAATGTAGCTATTGGCAGACCTAACAGTCACCAGAAGAAGCAAAATTATGTCATCAGCTAATTTGCATAATAACTCATTTTTGTGTATTTGAAGCTGTAGTGTAAAGGAATAACCCAAAAATCTGTAATATGGCAAAACTACAAATAAACTTTATTTTCTTGGTTTTATAAAACCTCTGTTGTTCACAATATATTGGTATAATGGTACGTTCTAAACAACTTTGGAACTTTGTGAGTGGTGGTTGTCATAACAATAACAAAAAGAGACGTAACTTAGAACATCAGATCAATTGTGTTCAGACAAAGCTCTGGTTGAGTTACAGATTGCTCCTGGAAATTGTCATTAATCCCACAAATAAGAAAAAAGTGAGTAAAAAAAAAGAAAAAGAAATGAACTCACGGCAGAACCCACTGTTCTCTGAGGACAGAAACTGAAGACCATGTGTGTTCACTTTAGAGTCTCCAAAAGTCTCAAATAACACCAGAAAATCACTAGATTTGTCACTAATCACTTTAAAAAAATAATAATAACCTGCCAGAGCATCTGAAAAGTCGCTAAAAATAATTACAAAGTCGTTGGAAAACTGTGTCCTAAAAGTCTCTAGAAGTCTCTAAATTACGTCATCACCAAATTTGTCAGTCAATGTTCGTGTATTGGAAGCTGTAGAATAAACAAATAACATTTTTTCAAGGACTTAATAAGTCATCTTTTGTCCCTAGAAAGTAAAATAGAACATTGAGAGTGGTGGTTTTCATAATGATAAAACTAAAGGAATGTCACTCCTGCAAACGCTCCTGCAAATTGGCAGAAAACACCACACCAAACTCACTACAAATGCATTAAGCCCTAAAGCACAATCATACTGGAACAGAAAAGGACCTTCTCTACATTTTTCCAGCGTATTTAGAGGCTAACAACTGTCATAGTGCTTGATGTTGTGCACCTGTGGCACTGTTCAGATTACAGAATCTGGAAATGTATGCTAATTAGTGCATATCCATACATCCATTATCTTCCGCTTTATCCTATATTAGGGTCGCGGGGGGGTTCCCAATGCCCATCCAGTGGAGAACATTTTGGGCGCTGGGCAGATACACCCAGGACAGGGCGGCAATCTATCGCTGGGCACACACTCACTCAAACAGACATGCACACAAACACACTCTATATGGGTCAATTTGGAGAACTCAATTGACTTGATCCATGTTTTTGGACTGTGGGAGGAAACCAGAGAACCCGGAGGAAACCTACGTGGACACGGGGAGAACATGGAAACTCCACCCACATGGGGATTTGAACCGGGACTCCCTAGTGCTGAGAGGCGAACGTGCTAACCACTAAGCCACTGTGCCGCCCTTAGTGCAAATCATAAAAGATAATTATTGATTATTAATGAATTAATAATCAATTAAGCAACGGTTTTAAATACTGGAGTCCTTTTTGAAACATTACCTTTTGCATGCAGTGAACAGACTTTCAACTTTTAAAAATTAAACAAAGAAAAAGCTTAATATTAATATGACAGTTGTCTGTGTTGAATAAGGAAATAAAATTGAGGTGTGATCTTTTTCATCCAACCAGTTTTCATTAATTTATGGAGGTGTTCTGTCCATCTGGCTTTCCCTTACCTACACTTGATTTTCCAAAATGTACAGTATGCTTAGTTTTATGTGCCGCCTGGTGCTTCACTTAACCATAGTGCCACCACAGTTCTCACCACTACTTAATGGTGGAATAATATTTTTATATATTATTTTATTTTTATATTATATTAACGGCTGAATTATTTGTCCATATCTTTGTTTTATAAGAACAGATTTGTGACTTACACAACACAAATAAATGGTGCTAAGTGCCCAAATTAGTATTTAGATATTTAGAATAAAGAAAATTTCTTTGAGATTTATAATTCTGGTGTGAACAGTGATGAAGTGTGTCTGGATGATTGCAGGTTTACTGTCTAAAGTATTAGCTGAAGTATCGGTTTGGAAGACTTGACTCTAAACACACAACTGAACTTTTAACCTCACCTGAAATCTGTAAAGTTTGTTATAGAACTCAGCAGCTACATCACATCCAGAACGTGATCACATCATGAGAACTGAGACAGAAACCTCCTGGAAGATGAAGAGACCAATAATCGGTTACACAGGTTAGAAACAAAACAGCCATCTAAACAAGAAATTGATTTTGAACATTTTATAACCTCAAAATATTTCTACGGTTGTTTTGTATTTTCTGAGCTTTATCACATTTATCTCACATTTTAAATGTGAGCTTTTCTTTTACTTTGTGTGCATTGTGTTTGTGTTGTACTCCAGGTTTTATTCCCAGACATCAACACTACTTTGCAAAGAATTATGCAGAGATTTGTAGAGAAGCTCTGCTTGAGTTTGAAGAGGATCAGAGGATAAGGCGTCAAATCTCTTCAGAAAAACTACCTGCCATACAACACACACTCCCAGAAATTAAGGTAACACACTCTTACAGCCCCCCACCCCCACACACTTTATTTCCATCTTCATCCCAGTATTTCAGTTGAGCACCTCCAAATTAATTATGAAGGCAGAACAGATCATGGAATCAGGTATAAGAGTGGGACATCATTATACAAACACCTTGCACCCTGAATCAAGACAGATTATTATTATATTCATTATGATGGAGCTAAATGAGGAGAAACTAAAAGCAGCACCATAATAACAAGAAAAATAAAGATTAACACATTATTTATTACTAATTATCAAACAGCAATTAAAATAACAGGTAAAAGAAAATAATAATAAAAACGGCTAGCATGTAAAAATGCATTGATTATACAAATGCCTGTGTACTGTTAGTGTGCCAAATAAGAAATAGGTCACTTTATCACTTTAAAACTTGGTTTGTTTAATAACAAATACCGGATTGTGTTTAGATTATTAAGCTTGACACTGGGCAAAACTGTTCTCAATTAATGTAAATAAATATACTTTTAAGCCACAGATGTTGAAGACCCCCTTAACTGCTTCTAAAAAACTCTCTCGTGTGGAACCCTGGAAGCCGCTTGGATCTCCATATTCTATGGAGGACAGCAGTCCGTATAAATACTTCATCTCAGGTAAAGCACTCTTTCATAAAATCTAAAAAGCTTTAAATTAGCACTGTGGTATTTTAATAAGAGTTAATAGTATTTATAGTTAGATATGTACTGTAAAGTGTTAAATTATTACAGGGTTTCAAATGTGAGATTGTAAAAATCTTGTACTGTATATCTTCATTGGGATTCATTACATCTACATTAAAATTGTAGTTAACATCAATTTAGATGGTTTTATTAAAATGTAGTTCTTCATATTAATAAAATGTTTGGCTCATGAACTAGCAACCAAACCAAGTTGTATCTTTGCATTAACTCCTTGTCCTTAACTCTTTGTAAATGTAGGTTTTACAGGACACGTCCCAAAAACCCGTTTCCTGTTTGGAACTTCTTATCCCATCACCACCAATAAGGCATTAATTCAATTTGGTAAAGAGAGGAAGGTAGGTCATTTCGCTCATAGGATGTCAGAAAAGAGCTCTGACCATCTGCCTGCATTACCCTCTATCAACACCCGAAATCAGGGCATGATGCCCCACTACACAGGACATGTACCAGGTAATACAACAATGACTAATTTTTAGTAATTGTAGTTGGCTTAGACTCTACATTTTATCCTCTAAAAATATTTAATAGTAAAAGTACAGATGCTTGTACCAGCATTAGGACTGTAATACTGTACTGTAATTCAGTAATACTGCAATAGGACTGTAACAGGACTGTATTACATACCGTATTTTACTTATATTGTGTCACAAAATGGTACCTATGGTACCTGCTAAATTGTGTTTATGTGTTTTATTTATTTTTTAATCAGATTTGACCACCAAATTTTGTTTAGACACCAAAATAGTATATAAGATATGTCAGTGAATCTTAAGCGACAATCAGGTTAACTTTGCTAATAGGTTGCAGTTTCTAGTCAAACTGACCTGTTCTCATGCCAACAGGATACAAGTTTCGATATGGACAGACATTTGGAGAGCTCACCAAAAAGTCCCTGCAACTGCATGACACACGTTTAGAGATGCAGAGCCAGAAATGAGTCACGGACATCAGCTGAACTTCAAGACGTCAATCAACAATCACATCCATAAGAGAAAACTGGACAAATATAAATATTTACACCACTTACATTTTACAGTTTAAAATTACAATATAGTTTGAATAGCTAAGGAGAAAGGCAAAAAATTGGACAAAAGCAATACAAATATGTTTTTTATTACATAATGCAAACTCTAATATGCTAACACACTACAATGGGAATACAAATATTTAAACATTTTTTTAACCATTTTCGGCCCCTCCCATGACCCTAGTAGAGGATAAACGGATGGATGGATGGATGGATGGTACTGAGTAAATTAAATTGCAGTGACATTAGCTTTGACAAAAAAAATAAATAATCAGAAGTACAGTATACAAATCCATATATAATTAATTAAATAATAAATGAAGTGAGTTTACATTAGTTTTTTGGTGAAACCTATTTATTTTTTGTAAAGAAGCCCCCACTATGTTTCATTTCTTTACAGCCAAATTCAGCTTGAATGTTTTCGTGCCATCCTGCATAATGTTCCAGATGGCATCACCTGGCAGAGCCAAGACCAAAATTACCAATACAGGGACATAGAGAGCTGTTTTTACAATCGATGTGTCATCTGAGTATAACATATAGGTTGGTGAACAACACAAGTTTTTATATATATATATATATACTTTATCTTGATGATTGAAGTCAAAGTCAAAATCCAGGCTTAATACATGCTGTTGTTACCATTGATTGCTTGCCAAATACCACTGAGCGACCACCTGATCTGAAACATTACTCTTCCTGAAATTTGAAAAAAAAAATTTGTTCTCACTAAACAATGTGAGTTTATCTTCTGGAGGGATCTCTGCAAGAAAAAATAATCAGGTCCAGTGTTGCATGTACAACCTGTAAGTTTTTAGACAAAGAAGAAAATTTTAAAACTAAAAATAGAACAATGCATTCAAGTTTTTAAAGACTTATCCTGTTTAAAAGTCCCAGAGCCTATAACCCAGTATCACTCAATGCCAGGAGAGTTATGTATTTTAAGCTCAACCCATAAACATGTAAAATATTCTAAAATTCACATCTATTTCTATTTCTAAAGGTCCTTATTAATGTAATGTTAATATTATGTTTTATCCACAGCTCTTATAGAATATTTATTTTAAAGCAAATACACTGGCTAAACAGATTTTTTTTATTTTTAAACAGCAGCCTTATTTGTGGAAATCGAGTGTGCACATTCACCTCTTCATAGCCTACATGCACTTGCATCTCATACACACTCTCAAACATGGAGCAATAGTCAATCTGTGATGAGTTAAAAGTAGGTCAGAGGATACTACAGGCAAGCAGAGACTGCAGTAGAATTTAAGTCTTCTTTTATAATATGCAGCAGTTTACTCATATGGTAGTGAACAGTGAACACTGATGTACACTGCCTATAATATAATTCTTACAAATAAATTACTAATTTTCTCAACCTGTTTGGAACTGACAATAGAGTGTGTTGCAATAATGTGTATGAAATAAATAATGAGCAAATACATCATCATGACCATTTTGGGTCATTTAATAAAGGCATTTTAATAAACATGTATACACAGGCAGCTAATTATCTCTAATTTATCTTTTCCAGAGACCCTGTGCAGACATGGAAAGGACCTTTGTCATTCTAGGTGAATCAAATCCAGGACCTTTTTGCTGTAAGGCGAGAACACGCACAACTAAACCCCTTGGCTTTTTGATAGAAATTTGTATTTTTTTTACTGCTTTCTACTTTTATTTCAAGTTGAGTTTCATTGTAATCATCTGTAAGTCTATAAATTGAAAAAATAAATAAAACAGAAAAATGAATTGTGGTTGACGAAGTATTCAGATCATTACCTCAAAATTGCTTATACTTTAATATATAGTAAGTATATGAATATTAATAACAACATATGAAGTATGAATCAGATATGACTTATTACTGTAAAACTTAAAAATGTTTGGTTATCATCTGTTTTGATGCTTGTATACTTATCAGGAGACTGATACAAGTTTGTTAGTAAAAAATAGTCCTTTTTTTATTAAGGAGAACATAATTTGTCTAAAGCTTATTGCTTGCATCAACTTTAACTTCCACTTTAGTACTGAGATTTATTACAGGAACATTGTAAATTGGAAAATATTTTTTCTTACAGAAATTAATAAATGGGTATTATTTAATTAATATTTTTTTATTATTCATGTATAGACTATAAAATTCACTAACCAAGACACCCATCAGGAAACATCTTTATCTAGTTTGAGTCAGGGATGTTTACTTGATTTAAAAAGAGTTCAGTTAGTGTTAATAATTTAAAAATGCATACATATTTATTAAAAACATATTTGATTATAGGTCTTGATCACACCAACATAGCCATGTTAGGACTATATATTAATATAGTTCTCTAATATGTTATATTTATCTGCAGATTTCTTACTTGATTAGGTCATTAGTCTATTGCAGCCAAACATACAAGTACCTTTACAGTTGGGGCAGTTTTCAATTTGTGTGATCTGTCTTTGGACTGTGCTAGAAAACCAGCAATCTAAAGAAATTCAAATTGACAAACTCCTGGAATTAAACCTAAAACCTTGCAAGTATGACACAAACACACTAACCCACTGCACTACTCCAGTTTTTTTTTTTAATATTAAAAGCCCACTGAGACTCTTCTTTCAGCGGTTGCCATTACATGTACAAAATACAATAGAATTATTTACAACTGTGTGAACATATTTGTATTTTAAGGAAATGTGTATAAAGACTTGAGTATATCATGAATTGAGATTAAATTGAAAAAATAAAATGATAAAACTTATTTCACAATATATATAATTGTTGAAGTTGAAGATTTTGATATTAAGATTGATGACCTTAAAAGTCTTTGGGTCTTAACATTATTTATTAAAATATTAATACATATACAAACAAGATACAAAGGCATCTAAAGCATCTGTAGACTGATGACATGATTAAACATTTATGTGTTTAACAAGATAGTATGTTTGCTGTTTTAACATGAGTCCGATCAGCAATGTTTCATTTACAACCGCAGCCATGAAGCATTTCATTCTACCATCTGCTCAACTTCACCAAGTCAAGAATAATGAGGTGACATGTTTTAGAATTTTTCTCACTTTAAATTACTCACAGCATTAATTAACAGCCTCATAACACCTCCCTGCTTGTTCTAAAAATGCACATGCTATAAAAAATGTTTAAAAGGCACAAAAATTAAAAAAAAAAATATGACTTGTGATCCTTTTAGACTAAGGCACAATAAAAAGTCTGTCAACTCAGATTTTAGTCATCTTGTCATTAACACTTTTTACTGCAAGTAACTTATGATGTTCTATTTAAAATAATACACAAAGCAGTGATTGTGTTGTACATCATTCTGAAGTTATAATTGCACAGAGCCTACATTTCTCAAGATGTATTCATGACAAGATATACCTCTGTTGTGCTCCAACTTAAGAATCATGACAGTCAAATTCTAAGTTCAAGTTCAAATCCAAAAACATCTTTGAGGTTAAATGAAAAACTAAAAATACCAGAGGTATAGCAACTTCAGTCTGGATACATTCACTCAAAATAAAAATACAAACAACCTTATAAAAGTAAGTAAATTATTTCTCAGAAGATCAAAAGCTCAATGTCTTTTCAAGTTTACAGTATCAAGAACTGGTCTACATTTATAAACTGTTCAACACATCCAAAAAGACTAAATCTATTGTAATGGACAAAGTTAATTACACCAAGAAAAAAAATAATTCAAAGAAAGCTATTTTTAACGTTTAAGGTACTTTGGTTTCAGATTATTCAAATTTTTCATTATTAGACTTTCACTCACTTTTGTTTTAAAAACAGGAACAAAGCAGTTGTCTCTTTAGTCACCAAGATGAATAAATAGCACCTGAAACATTGTGTTCTAAAGTCAATTATCACCCAGTAATTTTTATGCTACAGACAATATGATGTATCAGACTTTGTGGCTTCAGTGACAGTTGTCCTGTTTTTTTGAAAGAGCTTTGATCTACATTTCTAAATTAAATAAATTAGGATGTTGTCTTTGATACAGGCCTTATCTAAAAATCTAAAAAGGCACAATGTTATTTCTGAGAAGTATACAGACTCTGCTGGTTGTCTATATGTTAAGAATGGAACACCAAGCTCATATTAGGGTGAATTAGACGTAAAATATACATATTATTTTGAATACCTTATAAGAGTGTATAATTTGTAAAACGGTGTAATGTAAATGAGCTTTTAGCTTGTAAACATGAGGACATGCATCATGAGTTGAAGTGCTTGCTGCAAGGTCTAAATCAAAGTTCTAAATCTGTCGCATGTGTTATAAAAGTTATGTGTAAAAGCACATTTGGAGATCTGTATGTGCTATGGTATGTTTAGCATTTTCACTGAACATTTGTACCCCTGATGGTATGAAGGTTTTGTATGAGATGTAAAAGGTCTTAAGAGCATTGTGTGTGTGTATACTGTACACTGTATTTGGATATAGGTGCCCCCTGTTGTGATATATGGATGCATACCATGAAATGTAGAAGATCTGAATACAACAGCGTCTCCTATTGTATGCACTGTATATAAGCATCGTGTCTCATGAAGTATAGTGATAAAATACCCCCCCCCCCCCCCCGGTGTTATTTAAATGGGGTTAGTTCCTATTCATGAGCTTTCTATGAAGAGCACTCTATAGGTTTTATGGTTTAGACAACCCTGTTTAAATAATTAGTTTAATTAAAGTGCAAAATGTGAACATATTTATACAGAACAAATTTAAATATGACATCTTGATAAACAAATGTAATTTATTGTAAACTTTATTTATTTGTAAAAATAAAAAAGTATTAAATGTGTTAGTTTTATACACATCAAGACCTTAGCTTTTTTATTAAATGTTTTTTATGACATGTGTTATAGCATCATGTAGAATGTGTTTTACGTGAACTTATATTTACATTGAGGATTAAGATAATATGGAATTCGACTGAGGGTGTCCAAACTTCTGCACAAGACTGTATATAAGGGCCATTAACACTATGGGTGCAAGGTGATGTGCTCACTTTAAGCCCTAAATCTGCAATATAGGAACTTTAGAAAATCTTGTGACACTTACGCAGTGCATTAGGATATCTGTACACCTCTGGCATGTAGAAAGTGTATTTAGGAGACTTGAACCTCGTCTGTGATGTTGCGATACACCTGTGGAGTATTCTGTGCTACAGGCGACTCTGCTAATGGAAAAAGTCCCGGGCGGCTTTTAACCGGCCGACGCAGAAAACCACCGGATGTGACCAGGTCACCATAACCACGGGCATGCGAGAAAGCATAACCAGAGCGGCGGGTGCTAAGGCGGCGACGTGGGAAGCGGCGAGGTGGAGGAGGAAGTATAGTTTTGGCCTGCCTGACTTTATATCTCACCTGAAAAACACAGAAATTTTTTTTTGGATGTATGCAGGTTAAAGCAATGCTACTTTACGCAGTACCTGCATCACACCTACACCAACCTTGTCATTTATGGTAGGCTGTACTTGGACAAGGAGGAAGCGGTAAGCCAGCACGGGCAGTGCACACAGGATAGTTGTCAGAAAGATGGTGAGCCAAACATTGGGCTGACTTAGAGAGTTCCTCGCAGTACCTGAGACACAAACATGAATAATAAAACCATTACTGTTTAACATCTAAACAATTACTGATTAAAAAACTGCAGTACACTAAAGTAACACTTTGCATCTGCAGCAAGCAAAAATGCATTTTAAAGCCTGAAACGGATTTTAAAGTAAATAAAATACCAATGCAGATGATCATTTAAAAAGTGTAAAAAAAATTGTGGCATTTTACTGCGACTCACCAATGAAGGGAAATGAAGAAGTGAAGATCAGGAACATGCCATTGCTGTACATAGTGAATGTAACAGCAAAATACACAGACAGACTTCCCCACATAAAGAACTGGTTTACTGCTGTCCAGTAGTGTGTGTCCAAACACAGCTATAATATATGTATATAAAAATAAATAAAGCCAAATATGTTTTGACATTATTGTGCATTTTCCATTTAAAATTTTCAAAATTAAATAATATCATACCTGAATATTAACAGCAAAAAGCAAACAGGTCTGAGCGAGCAGGGCAAATGACTGGTAGTCAGCTATGTCCTTGCCGTCATCGCGCACCGTGTCGTGCATGGCACCATATGGCAAGTAAAACAGCACCACTGAGCTGTAGCAACTGTGCAGCAGGATCTTAAAGAAGGCTGTTTTACTAAAGTACTGGTTTTGTTGACCTGGGGCGTATAGCTGGGGATATTGCAGACTCCACCGGTCATTCACATCCTACACAAACAAAATGACATCAGTGTCATATTCACCCATGTCTGCAGTGGTTAATAAAAAAAAAAAGAAGATGGATAAAAATGGACGATACAAACCTGATCAAAGAGACTCATGGCGATGACAGGTAGAGCTGTGTACACCAGATTATACAGTGTGATGAACCACTCATCATAAACTGTCTGTACAATAAGGAACAGAGCACAATGAAAATGGTAAAAGAGCCCATTAAAAAATCTTAGCTTTAGTCAAAATAGTGTACACTAAAACTAAATACAAAAAGTAACCCAATGCATAGATATTGAGGATGGTAGGGACACTGACCTGGGCTGAAAAGCCACAGAAGAAGGCATACCAGAAGTGGATGAAGGTAAAGCTAAAGTTCTTGTAGAAGAAGTAGCAAAGGAACTTGCACATGCGGAGGTAAGACCAGCGGCCATGCACCAGCAAGAGGCGTTGCAGGTACCTAAACTGCGCAAAGGAAAAGTCACTGGACAGAACGGCCTGCATTCCTTCTTGTCCACTGATCCCAACTCCGATATGAGCCGCTACAGGGCGAGAGATGTGTAGAATCCCAATTATGATTAATTGTAACATCACAGTCATTTCATCATAATTAATGCTACTTGCTGTCTATCCCTTAAAATTAAACATGCCTACTTTTGATCATGCTGACGTCGTTTGCTCCATCACCGATGGCCAGCGTAATGGCTTTTTTGTGTTTCTTGACCAGTTCAACCACTTGAGCTTTCTGAAGTGGAGTGACTCTGCAGCAGATCACAGTCTGACACATACATGCTGTCCTCAACAACTCCACCTGCAGGTCCTTCTGAAGACCATATGCCTGGAGGTAAAATACAAGTTTGATGCTATTGAGAAAGGAAATGAACGCAGCTTGTAGATATCTTAACCACAAAATGGATCTGCAAAGCCAAATTAAAAGTATCACTACATGTTAGAAAAAGAAAATCAGTAGCCAAAATATATTTTTCCCAGCTGCTCATACAAAAAGTGTGAATAGGGTGCTTGAACCTGACCCACTGCTCATTTGGGCATTGGGCAGCCTCTGGGAAAGGGAGTCACTAGTTCATTTTAAATCAAATCAACAAGCAAACATTTCAGTTCATTCAAGTCCACACTCGTTTATCTTAAAGGTAGCTCATGTCATTCACATATCTAGTTAATATGCAGTAAGAGAATTAAGTAGTAAGTATTCAAAAGAAAAACTAAGATTCTCACAAGGCTGTGTCCATTGATCACCAGTCCGTACTCTCCGTCCACCTTCTCATCCATCACCATCGAAGTGTCTTTACCCAACCGACTCTTCATGTAGATTGGCTCATCTGGTGAGGTAGATGACATCTTCTTTCTTGCATTACTGCAGATTTTACCAAAGAGCTTAACATATGAATCCTTCATAGATGAATATAACATACTAAATATTGGTCTGCACATCATTTTAGATTTGACAACTGATTTACATCAGCCACTTTATTCTTAAAACTTTCCCATTTTAGTGTGTACAGCAACTTACAGCAGCTCCTCTCTCACGCCCTCTGCTGTATCAGCAGATATGATAAACACCTCTGTCATGTCCTCACGCAGCATGTTACAAGAATAACCGATGTTCTCTGCAGTCTCTGTGTAAGACAAATTATTATACTGTTAACTTTCATAAATTCTATACAAAAAAGAGAGGACAGTTTATTTACAATTATGCACCAGAAAATTGAAAATCAAGTCTGACCCTGTTTGTCTCCTGTTAACACCCAGATTTTGATATCTGCCTTGCAGAGCTGCTCAATGGTTTGTGGTACACCATCCTGCAGCTTGTCCTCCACTGCGGTTGCTCCAATCAGCTGCACACACATACAGATTATTTAAGTAAATTTATATTACTTACCTACACAACCATTACTCACCATGGTGACATAGACATTGCACACTGCTTGTTGCAGTGTCGAAGGGACTTTCACTAGATTCCACTAATACCATGAATTTTATTACATTCTTTTATTTATAATCTCATTTCAAATAACTCAGTTGCATCTAAATTGATATTTAGCTAAATTATTGGATGTGCATAACATTGTAACAACTCTTTACAAAAAAATCATTTAATAACAATGTGTGTGTGTGTGTGTGTGTGTGTGTGTGTGTGTGTGTGTGTGTGTGATTTGTTGTATTTGTGGTACCATCAGATCTTTCTCAATCTCCTCATAGATATCATCCAGTTTAGACTCCCGATCTTCCATTGCAGTGCTGGCCTCATGGTGGCGTTTCCTCCATACTGTAAACTCCGCCTCATCCAGATCCTTATAAGCCAAAGCAAGGGTGCGCAGGCCTTCACCAGCAAACTCCTGCACATACCATTGAATGAAAGTGCTGGTTGTACTGTGAAATATGTTAACTTCATTGCATTCTTTTATTTTACAGGCAAACTTCAGCAGGTTGAAGCTGATAAAAAACATTAAGAATAGAAACAAAGGCTTAATGAAAGGTTTAAAGGTAATAGAGGTGTACATAATAATGTGACTGTTTGAATTTCCAAACAGAGATCTTACAGTTCTCACTTACATTAAGGTGCTCAGTGGTAACCTCCATAAGTTTGTTGCAGGACGGATGAAGCCTTTCATAGATGATGGTGTCTGCACCTTTACAGTACAAAGTCAGTCTGCCCTCTGGACTCCTCACTGTACAGTTCAGTTTGCGGGAAAAAAAAAATCAAGCTTTTTAAATTGTGGCTCCTTTTCTTTTTAATGATAATAAATAATAAACTATGTTTATACAGTAGACAAAATCAGACATTTGAGAATCAAGAAAGCATTATAATATGCTTTAGTCTGAATATAAGTTTAATTAAATGAGATGTTTGGCTGTGACTCCTCACCGATGACAGACATCCTCTTGCGTACATTGTTAAAGTCCAGCACAGCCAGCAGTTCATAGGTGGTATGAATTCCCATCTCCACCGCTGAGATGGTCTCAGGAGTACGAGAGCGAAACACAAAGCCAAAGTTACGTGCGGCTGTCACTAGGGCACCTTCATCCGGAGATTGCGCCTGGTAGAACAGATCACCTGCAGAGGAACACAAAGCATCAGGCATGACCTACTTTACACTTGCTGTTAACATGCACTAACCATTATTAGATCAAAAGTGGTCAATCATTTACAGATGTACTTTTGTGTCTTAGGTGGCTGCTTGTGCTCAGAATTCAGCTCTGAAGCAGAAATACCTGACTTAAATCTGCATGCATTATAAAGAGAATAAATCTTCATCGTAGTTATACATATGGTTAAATAAGACACTGTGGTTATCATTATTTTTGCATAAATTAATGTTTCTAAGTAATAACATGCTCACCTTCAATCTTTTCTTCAGGCATGACTGTGTGGCACAGAGCAAGCAGACGGAAGAAAGCATGAACTTCTGGGATTCCCAGCTTCACAGCCTCCACAAGAGCATGATCATGAAAGGCAAACTTGGGGTCTGCCAGTGAGTTCCACGAAAAGTCCACCTTTTCTGTTTTCTATGTTACAGTATGAGAAGTATAAATATAAAAGGAAAATGTACTGTCATTAAAAAGTAAGCACATTTATATTATAAACTACAAAATTATTATAAGCTAATTTTAAAGACTCAACCTCAGTGATTTCAATCCTCTGTCCAGAAAAGTCCACAACTTCACCTAAAGAAGAAAAGGCACTTTGTATTTAAGCCTAATTTAGGCTTCGTTATTCATACTACTGCTTATATTCAGGCAATAGCTTTCTAAGCAATATATATATATATATATATATATATATATATATATATATATATATATATATATATATATATATATAGTAGTCTAATATTTTAGTAGTCTGATCAGCTTGTCAAATTTTTAGTATGCATACCGTGTTTTCTTACCATAGGACTTCCCATTAATAGAGCACCGATTAAAGGTCATGATGTTCTGAGTTAAGGTGCCTGTCTTGTCCGAGAAAATGTACTTGATTTGACCCAGCTCTTCATTTAGTGTAGTCGTCCTAGCCTGTGCTGGAGTATCACTTTTAGCATGGTACATCTTTCTGTCCCAGTCTATGTAGTAACTGTTACCAAGCCGGAGGATTTCCACGCTGCATAGAGAGTGTTCATTTGGAAATTAAACAGGTTTCTGTAAACAACATTTCAATTCCTCCAGCTTACACTTACACTTAGTCATTTAGCAGACGCTTTTATCCAAAGCGACTTACAAATGAGAACACCACAAGTCAGAAGCCATGAAGAAACCAACTAGCTAAGTTTGATACAGTCAATCCAATCAATTTTCAAGCTGTTTTATCAGTTAAGTTAAAATTTTTACATATTTTTAAATCTGTTTTTTTTTCTGTTCCACCTGCACCTGTTTGAATAACAGCACAGATAAGCACAACTTGGTACTACCTGACATAGAGTGAGATGGGAACCACTGTGTTGAGAATGATGACATAAGACCAGAATGAGAGGAAGCTGGACAGAGTGGCATCAGCGCCATCTTGCCGAGGCAGAAAGGCTGTAAAGGCAGTGCCCTCCTGATTTTCCCAAATAAAGTTTCCAATGGCCAGAGCTGAACACATTAACACCAGCAGGCCGAAAATCTAAGGAAGAGCAGATCAGATCCTACTGATTATTATAATAATACACAAATCAGTACCATGAATACTTACAAGGCAAGTGTGCAATAATGTGTATTTCCAGTTTCACTATGTAGAGGTCATTTATTTGCTTACAAAAAGGACCAGAGTGTTCATCAGGCGATCGACGCTTGTACGCTTAAATATGGATTTTCCAGAGTTCTGCATCAATTTGGTGTCAGGACCTGGAATCAAATAATAAAAAATTATTTTGAAAATAACTAGTCAAAATCATCATCATCATCATCATCATCATCATATTTACAATGTCCAATAGAGTAAAACAAATTGTGTATAACATTAAGAATTATGTGTCTTACATTGTGTTTAGCAGGAAGAAAAACACTTAGGGAAGCAAACACAACTTCAGAATATATTAATAAACCACCACTACTTTAAAATTTAAACTATTATTTTAAAAGTCCAAATACCATAACAGTGTATCAGAATCAGAATACTTAATTCATTCCCCGAGGGCAATTGCAGAAGGCAAGTTTAGGGAAACCCCGTCAGAAAAGCTTGTGGAATTAATGAAAAGCATCAATAATTTTGTCCATGTAGTCTACGTAGAATGTGTGTAAAAAATAAAATGTATTGAATGTAAAAATCAATATAATAATTTTTTATACTAAAAATGTTAAAATAATAAGTAAATGATTGTGAGGTGATGTGAGGACCTCCAAACAGCACAAGACCAAAGCACCAGTCGGTGTTACGCAGGGTACATCCACGGAGCAGAATCCTCTCATTATCCAGAGCGTATGTCTGCTGCTGTACTGACAGCGTTCCTGTAAACTTATCCAAACGGTTGTTTGGAGCCTCACAATACACTTCACCTAAGAACATACATCAAACAAACTCTGCTTTAATTTTGGCTTAAACATGTATGAATAAAGCACACTAGTCATCTGCATACTAAATAATAATTTTAATTAATAGTTTTAATTTTCTGAAAAAACACACAACGAAAAAGTTACTGGTTTATAGCTACATGAATAAATGCATATGAGACTCACCATTAAAAGCAGCTAGTTTGCTAATGTTATCCCCCATTTTACCAGTCACTGTCAAAGCCTGTTTCACCTTTAGATTAGTCTCACTGTAAGAGAGAGAGGAGTAATTAAGTAACCAGTTGTGTAAAGGTGTTTTAAAAATGAAGCAATTGATTATGTATGTAAAACATTCAGTGTCTAAATAAAGAAGTGAATAAAAACAAGAATGAGTGAATGAAGCAGTAAATAAAAAAATAATTTTGATCTGTCTGGTCTGGTGGCACTTGTCTGAACTAAATTGGTAATTATGTAATTAAATAATAAATGAGTAATAATAAAATAAAATAAAAATAAAAAATAAATAAATAAAATTAAGTTTTAAAATTTAAATAAAAAAAAATTATTAAAAAGTGGAAACAGTTTTATATAAAAAAAAAAGTCTTGTAAAATCTTGTCAAATCCTACTTATTAGTTAAATCAGTGAGTGATGGATGTTAATAATTATGTAGGAGGACATAGTGAAAATATTGAATATCTATCTTTTTATATAATATATTATTTAAACTTTTTTAATATAAAAAACTACTCAATAGATTATTAAACATTTTTTTCACAATTAGTATGAAAGTGAAACAGATAATAAAAAATAATTATCAATAATTTATTACTACATAATTAATTAATAATAGGGATGTAATGAGGTATGTAGAGATTCTGACCCATCTAGTTCAGCAGTCTCTATGTAGACAAGGTTAAGGGGTTCACTGCTGGACAGCAGCAGCAAATCCGCCTGCAGATTAAAGAACAGACAGTTGATAATGAGGTTCTTTTTAATACCTTATCAGAAATGAAAGCGTGACTACATATGTAACTGTCCTTACCGTAACAAACTGGTTATTTTCTAGCTTTATAATGTCTCCGACCTGAACATTCATCCATTTTTCAGTAGTCAGCCTAAAAACAAATCACCATTGAATTGAAACACAACATTAAAGAGATGAGTGACAACTCAAAATACAGTGTCGAAGTACAGAGTCGACTCACAATACAGCACCAAACAGAGAAATCGACTCACAATACAACAATAAAAAGAAAAGAGACTCGTTTCACCTTTGCCCGATTGCTTTTACTACCTTAGGCACCCATTGTGCCAGGAAAGCCACCACATCTGTGTGTGTGTGTGTGTGTGATAGTATGGACTTAATTGGACAACTGTGTTGAGATCTTATTTATAGGTGCAGGTAACTTGGACAATTAACCAGAGTTTTTTTGGGATCACAGCCAAAGATAATTCAGATACTGCAGATATGGACAGGCTGCGATTACAAGTGGTCCAGTTGACACGAACCTTGTATTAAAGGCACCTGGATCTGCTGGTGGGATGAGAGCCAGAGGTTTGTTTTTTTATGGTTTCTATGGTTAGTCTGCCATGTTATTGCCTTAGTTTTATGTTATGCTATATAGAGCCTCTATCTTGTTGGGTGAATTGGGCAGTGCTGGAATGAACACAGCTTCCTTTTCTCTGTACATGAGCTCTGAGTCATAGTCAAAAGCATCTAGAATGTTAACCATCTACACAAAAGGCCTGAAGCTGCACAGCTGCTGTTTCACTCACTTTCTGATTCTGATTTCCCTTAGGTCACAGATGACAATATTATACACTCAACTTGCACATACTCAATTATACCCAGAGACCTGGTTTCCACTCAAGTTTAAAATAAAGAGATTCAGTTTAGTAGTGTTTCAATTGCATGCATAATAAAAAATAAAAATAAGTAAAACAGTAACACTTACTGTCCATTAATCAGGACATCCACCTTGCGATTGTTTACCTGCCTGTCATTTTTGTGTCTGTTCTGCAAATATACCACAGAGTGAATGTGGAAATGAACAAGTTAGAGGAGAAATGTTTGTATAAGCTGTTAAATACAAATAGCAGCTTTTGGAAAGACAAAAGTGGATACGGGCAGTATGATAAATTGTATCTGCAATGAAAATGGAAACTCTGATTGGTAAAGATCTGTCATGGCTCTCTTACATTTGTCTCTTTCTTTTTCCATTTTCTTTTACTTCACTTCACTGCTCTTCTTTCTTTAGATGTAGAGTGTTAGATTTGTAACTTGACAATGTGACTCAGTGCCTAGCTTTATTTTATTAAAAGAGACTTACATGTATCCTATCTATCACAGCAGGATCAGTCATAATAAAACTGGTTGGGGTTTGATAAGTGGAATATTTTGGAATCTGTTGGATTCTTTGCACATCACTTAAATAAGCATTTGTTAAATTAGACACTTATTCTGAATGCAAGGTCTACAACTTCAATTTGTAGGCTATCCAAAAATGTTTAGAGATTGAAATCAGCCAGTTCTGCTAGCCAGTTGGACCTTCCCCAAACTGTTTTCACAAAGCGTACATTGTACACAATGCATGGATGGTGGACGTGACAAAAAGATTACCCCCCCAATTTGGTGTGTAGTTTGCATGCTGTGTCTGCATGGGTTTCTTTTTGGACCTCCTGTCCCCCTCCCGCTATTATAAAAGTAAATATTTCCCTAGTGCAAATTCATACTTAAATGTATTTCCACTATTTGTTTGTCTCAATAAAAGGGTAAAGTTTGTATGTAATTCATGATCTGCTTGTTTATTTCAATAGTGTTTTGCTGTTTCATTCGAGTCTATGAAGTTGTATCAATAGACACTAAGGTCATTAAAAGGGATACAAATAATTGTGGCACAAAAATTCCATGACATATTTGTAATGAGCTTTAGCTTTAAATGCTTTAACAGTTTTATTTTTATTTACTTAGATATTTAAATCTTAAGCATAACTTACAACATCATCTGAACCATCCTTTGCCAGTGTAATGGAGAGCACCAGCAGCAGAGGGACTACTGTGGTAAACCAGGACAGAGATGAGATGGATGGAATTAGCTGCAACACACAAACCACATTAACACTCCTGCTTTCAGGAGACAGAATGCTTTTAAGTTCTAGTAAGCAAGTTAAAACAGTTTAAACATTTGTTTAACCCACATGAGAACAGGAGCTCAATAAATGCAAGTTGAGGATGGTGTCAAAGATGATTTATTTTTAAATAATGCTTGCAGTTTAATTTAACAAGTTCAGTTGATACCACATGGGGGCCAATCAGCTTTGTCTTTTATCATGAAGCTATTTGGTTATAATTGTACTTTAAAAAAACATGGTACAAAAACCATGTGTCTTTGTATATTTTGCTTTTATTAAGTCTATATTTAATATATTATATATTAAATATTATATATATATATATATATATATATATATATAT
>JAFMOD010000553.1:221536-250585 GCA_019802435.1 Corydoras maculifer | reverse complement strand
ATATATATATATATATATATATACATATGATATAATGATGATGTACCTTGTATTTTCACTTTCTTGGACTTTCCTCCACACGCTGACAGCACAGAGCCCATTATTTATCCTAGACGTTGAGTAGCATCCTTAATAAGTGATGGGAAAAACTGTTTTGGTAATGTTGTGGATGTTGTGGACACTGCTAACTCTGTTTCTTAGTCAAACTCAAAAGTCTAACCATATTTATGAATCTGATTCTAGCAGGTTAAGATTTTGGATGAGGATCAGTGTATTGAAACAGTGCTTGCAGTATGCATTGAGTTAATAATAAACCAGAAAAGATTTGAGAAATATAAAGATAACTTTATTGTAGTGTATCTTATCTCACAGTGTAGATAATATCAACACTAAACTCGTCTTCTTTTTATACTCACAACTTGTAACAAATCTAATTATATATACAATGACAATATTACATACAACAGAACAACTTCTGCACTCGTGCTTTTTAACACTACTAAATAAAGTCTGGCGGCACGGTGGCTTAGTGGTTAGCACGTTCGCCTCTCAGCACTAGGGACTGCCAGTTCGAATCCCCATCGGGGTGGAGTTTCCATGTTCTCCCCGTGTCCGCGTGGGTTTCCTCCGGGTTCTCCGGTTTCCTCCCACAGCCCAAAAACATGGATCAAGTCAATTGAGTTATCCAAATTCCTCCATGTAGAGTGTGTTTGTGTGCGAGTCTGTGTGTATGCCCACCAATAGATTGGCGCCCTGTCCTGGGTGTATCTGCCCAGTGCTCGAAATGTTCTCCCCTGGATGGGCATGGGGAACCCCCCGCGACCCTAATACAGGATAAAGCGGAAGATAATGAATGAATGAATAAATAAAGTCCTGAAATTATAGTAAGTAAACTATTCTAAAACTAAAATATGAAACAGCTTAATTGATATTATTTGCATTATAAAAGTAACATAAAATGCTTCTTTTTATCTTCTGCTAAATCCTCTACTAGGTTCGCAGGATGTCCTATATGCCCATTTAGGGGAGAATGTTTTGAGCATATACACCGAAAAAAGGGATGGCATTCCTTCTATCACTTCATCTTACCTCTTATAAACTTCTGTAAATGAGACAGAACTGAAAAACATAGTCTGATCCAGGAATAAATCTAAATTCCAAATTCATGTTAATGTTATTCATTACATGTTCACTTTATACTATAGCGTATAATAACACTTCAACAATACATATACCATTATACTCTAAACAAAAGATTAACATAGCAGTTAATAAATGGCCTTTTAAAAGCTAATCTGTAACCTCATTAGTGAGTCAAACATCCTCAACCTCCTGGTTTATGTCACAGTGGCTTGAAACAGGTCAGTGATCACAACTATATTTGACATTGGCAGCAAAAGAAACCCCCAAGTCAGTGGAAAACCACCTCAACATGACCTATACTGTTCTTAAGTACAGTTTAAATGTATTAGTAAAGTTTAAATATGATTAACTATTCTGGTTAAGCATATAAAACAGCAATATAAATATAAAATGTGTTAATGATTTACTAGACAGTATAAATTTCAGTTCTGATGAGTATTTGAGTCTAAATAACCACCACCATTTTCCACGATTAACATTTAAAAACAATGTACAGTATAAAAACAGTAACGCCCGTTCTTATTCACAAAGAAACCCAGCAGGAGCTGTAAAATATACCTTAATCAGAAAGTTCCCATCCAAGTTCCTGAAGAATCCAGCCTCTGTGTGACAATGGAGCAGCAGGTGGAGGTGAACCGCACTTCCCACAATGCACCAACATATACACCCATGTCTGACATGGGCAGGTGTGAATGGTGGAGAGAATTAAGGACTATGGCTGGGTGGAGCTTTGGGAAGGAGAGAAGTGACAGAAGCGCGTTTCAGGCAGAAAGCAAACAGTCAATGATCTTTGGACTCTGGAAGCGAGAGCACGAAAACACTGAACAAATGAGCAACGGCGGACACATCCAAAAATATATGGACCAGTCAATTATTAGGCCAACATCTTTTAATTTGAGTAAACAGAGAATGTTTAAAACCATGTTGGATAATTTTAGAGACTTGTCTTAATGTCAGTAGCTGGTGAAGGCTTGTTCCTGTTTTTTTTTTTTGCTGTTTGCACAAAACAAGATTTATAAAAAAAACATGACAATTTCAGGGTCTTTACCTCAAAACCACAGATAATTTTAGAATAAAACCAAACATCCTTTAAATCTTCACGTTTTCACAAAGCATTCTCATCGAAACAGTACAGCCATATTTTTTTAGACATTTTACCAATAGACATTGCAAAGACAGATTTAATAGCATTGGTCATTTAATTTAGTTAATTTAATTTAGTAAACAAAAATTGTAAGCTTCTTAAATAAATTTGCCGCATCATTACAATTCTACTGTACTGCCGTTGCAATGTCTTTAGGTAAGATGTTATACATTAGTTAATGTATGTATTCTCTGTGTAAAAATGTATTTTAAAACATAACACACAAAAGGAAGGATCAAGAAGAGGATTTTTGAAGAATAATAAATGACTAAAAAAACCTAAGGATTTGAAAGTTTTCTTTATATATTTGCTATTCTGTTCCTGCAGGCACCAGCATGGTTCTTCTACAACTTCTTCTCATCATTTAACATACTTTCACAAGCTCCATCCTTATTTTAACATTAAAAAAAAAAAAAAACTATGTTCTTTCATCAACATGTACTTTTTCTGTCTTTGTTGGCCTCATCTCCACCCTTACCATCCCAAGTGGCACCAAACATCACAAAACCTCACTGTATATGGTGTATTATTTATAACATCCCTTCCTCTAAAACCCATTTAAATGTATAAATAATTGATACACAGTACGACATAAAAATGTACATATTGGTCAGTACACATTATATTTTGGCACTTTAAGACATTTACAAACAGGCCATTTACAAATAGAAGGATAAAATACTTCGCGTCACAATGGAACATCAAGTCATCATGTTTGTTTTGTATATTGCTGAATATAATCAAGCTTGTCACAAGGACTTCAGGCTTGAAGCAGCATCAAGGAAGGCCATGTGTTAAAGTCATCATCCCCATTTACACCATGATGAAGGAATGTTTATGTTTTAGTTGGAGCCATATATAAAGACACATATAAAACCAGAGTCAGTAGTTTAGAAGGCACATGGGAGACAGTTTCTAATGCAGAGTCAGAGTCTCAGCAGGAGATGTGGAATTTACGTACCAAACTATCTGATTCTCTGGGAAACTGTACATATAAACATAATCAATGTTATATGAACATCAAAACAATGTCATTGTGTTTACGACACGCATTTACTGTAATAAAATAAGGCATTTTTAAACATAATGTTATGAAGAAGTGACAATGACCAACATGGACGTTTAAGTGTGTGTGTGTGTATGTGTGTGTGTGTGTGCAAACATTACAAAATTTTAGACAGCAATTTTGTTTGTTTTTATAAAAACACACTGTTATCATATACACAAATAATAAATGCAGTGAAAATAGTAAGAAATTATTTTGAAAAATGTAGATAACCTCTTGTAGATTAAGCTAAATGATCACTTGAATGATGTCAGCTCTTTGTTTTTATGCACTTTGTTGTTTTACGTCTAGTTCTGATTTTCCACCAATTTTACTTTATTGTTTAATTGTCAGGACCCCAAGTACTATTTGGGTGGTGAATGATTTTAGGCACTACTGTGACATTGACATTGCTGCTGGAGATTTTAAACATTGTGTCCACTCCGAGTCACTGAGGTGTTTGAAAAAACTACTGCATCTGATACCAGTGCAGCATATCAACACACAAGCACCATATCAGTGTCCCTGCAGGGCTGAGGATCATCAATCACTCAAACAGTACCTGCTCTGTGATCGTCCTGATCACTGAACAATAGAAACTAACAAACTATGGACTATAGTCTTGTGACTGTGGCACTGCAAACTGCATCTATATGATAAGTGATGCTAAACAAAAGAAGGTATACCTGTGGTTTGGTGAGAGAAGTAAAGAACAATTTTGTTCAACCATCAGACATTTGTTAATTTCCATTACAAGAAAAGCAGGCATTAGATGATTATGTGGATGGTTAGGTAATACTGTGCTTTCATAGAGACATGTTTGGAAATCAAATGAAATGAACACAGTGGCACGTAAAACTACTGATTACTGTATAACTGCTTTTGTGTTTAATCCAACAGTAGAGTTTTTTCTGCTCGGACTAGCAGCTTTTTAAACTGAGTTTTTGCAGCTGCCCAAATCTTTTGCACAGTTTTAGAACGAACACACACAAACACACACACACAAAAAATTAGCAGCCAAAGACAATGTATCCACAAACGACTAAGATACGTGTGGTTTGGGAGACGTACAAAACAAGACAAGGAGAGAAAACAACATCACATTATTGGTAAGAAGTTTTCTGTTCGATTATGACAGAACCCCAACCCCTAGGAAGGTTCTGTCCATGCACGTGGCATTCTGCTGTTTCTTGTGAGTACAAAGATTGCACTACCATAAATTCCCATTGTCTGGTCTGTGATTGTTGCAACCTCCCATCACACCTCATCATAATTCCTTGGTTTATTATCTCCCTTCCTCAGTGGATCGAGTCTCCGCCTTGAGCTTGACAAACTCCCGGGCCACCTCGTCTCCCGATCGTTGGGAAAGAATGCGCATCACAGTAAGCCCTGTGTCGTCCATGTGCACTTGCGAACCTAACGGGCACCAGCAGGCACAGCTTGCTCGCTGGGCCACTTCTCGTAGCTGAAGGACAGCAACTCCCACTATGCGGTCCGCCCTTCCGAAGCAGTAGTCCTTCACACAGACCTGCAGCTCGTAAGAATCTGGTCCATCCTCATTTCCCAAAATACTGTTGTTAACAAACACACAAACAATTTAATTCCCCCTAAAAAAATTTATAATGCAGAACTGAACAAGCAATGAATTGTATACTTATTATAAGTTTAATACATAATATTATTTATTTACAGCTTAAAAAATAAGGATGATTGTTTTAAATTATATAATAGGAATTTTGTGAAACGTTAGGACTACGAGATTAAGACTTTACTCAGATTAAGAACCAGTTTGCAGATTGTAACTAACCGAAAAATAAATTTCCACTTCATAGTGAGAGTAAGAGACTTAATAAGAATAACTTACAAGTGAAAGGTCTCATTGAATTTTGGTGCCCAGCTATTGTTCTTGGACTTGGTGGTAAATTTGCGTTTCTTGTCGCTTAGGTGTGGGCCAATCATCGTGACCTCCACAAAAGGTCTGAACATTCCTGATGTCTGCCACTTTAGATCATTGGCTGCCACCACTAGGATTTAAAAAGTAAAAAGTCAGACTGAAATTAGTATAAAAATAATGTATATTAGTAAAAATAAAGTAAATATTCGGTTTTGCAGTGTAGTTTGCCCTGATCTCAGATCAGTTCTTTAGTGATGAGCTGTTTTACTGCTGTGAATGTAAAAAGACTCACAATATCAACAGCACAAGGTCAGTATGTTCTGTTAGAGGGTCAAAGCTATTGAGTGCTAAAAATCATGTTAGAAAATGAATGAACCCTCTGTTGTAGTTTGAGTTTTAGAAAATCATGTATATTAAAATATTAACCATGCAAACAGTGAAGAACTCCATGGCTTAAAATGTATTGAATACATTATACATATTAACAAATGTTTTAAAAGTCAGTTTTGATTCTTCATTCATATACAAGAAAAAAAATGACTTACCCTTTACTGTTACTTTGTGTTCCCCGGTACCTGGGTGTGTAAAGAGATCGATCTGGATAGACACTTCCCCCACTGGCTTATCCACACCTGAGCCTGAAATGTGTATACACACATACCCTTCCACATTTGAGTAGTAAGATAAACTTACACAAGTAAGGTAAACTTAAACTGTTCAGGTTATAGCAGCTGATAAAGAGGCGCAGGTTGAAAAACAGCATGCTCCATGTAACTATACACTAAAGTATTTAAAGGCCAACTATTTAATATTGAATTGTACTGGGGCTCCGTCCAGCTAAAATCAGTGTACAACAGTTGTAAAGTAAATTTATTTAAAGGAGTCTGTAGATAAAAGGGTCTGAGGTAAACAAGCATTACATATGGACCTACCCCGGGTTGGCAGAACCTTTTCACTAGATGTTATTCTTATCCCTTTCCCACCATGCACTGGGGCAGAAAGTGCAGCAGATGAAAAAAGAAAAATCAGAAATAGAAGAAATGGATAAGGACAGGTAAAGTTCGAGAAGCTGAGGGGCAGAAGGAGAATTAAAGTGTACAGATATATATCACTAAATGAGGTGTGACCCCAAAACCCTGCTCAAAGTGACTATTTAGGAAGGAGTGGTACCTACCCTGAGCATGCTGGGTAGTAACAAAGGTTTTGATGAGGGTATCGGTGGTCTGTGTGTAGAGTGAAAGTGCATGACGGAGTGATGAGAGTTCAGCACTCTTCTCCAAAAAAGCTTTCTTCAATCCATTACCTCCAGCATGGAAGTATTGCTGTGAAGGACGATGTGAGTAGAGATGAAAACGAACAAAAAACAAACTTTAATGTGGAATGTTAGTGAACCTGTATCCACTTCTCAGACAATTTAGTTACAATAAATTTGCTAAACATCTGTCCTCTAATACCTTAATGGTATCCAAAGCCACATCCATGACTGCACACTGCTTAGGTGAAAGACTTTTAGTCTCCCCTGACATGTGATCCTGCAATTGCGATAGAAAAGCCACATTATAAAGTGAAACATGATACAAGTTTTTAATACTTTTTTCATACTATTGCAGTTTAAGGTGGTTTCTGGAACTGATACAAACAAATCACCAGGCTTAAATCAGGTTTTAATTTACCTTAAGTTTGGAAAGATGGCTGAGGTCTTTGGCTGCAGAAAATATGTTACCCTGTGGGAAAGACAACAAAAATGAAAAAGTGTTTTTTTTCCCTTAAGGTTTAACTGAGTGAATGGTCATTTTAAAGAAAATTAGCTTAATGGGATGGACACTGAAGACATGAAGTCTGGCAAAATAGCTACACTTGTACAGGGTGTTTCCTTGGCTTCCACCCAAAAAGGGCTGGGATATACTCTAGTGCGTCATTGACATTGCTAATTATAAAGTAAGGATCATTTTTACATGAAAACAAGTTAAATGAATTAAATTATTCAAAAATAAACATACAATGGAGTCATTTTCCTGAGGCAGTACAATAGTCTTCTCCAGACTGTTTATCACAATCCTCCACAGCTCCTTCAGTACCCGCTTCAGAACGGTCTTCTCACACACCGACGCAAAGAGCATCAGACTGAGCACACAAAGTACACAGGCTTTCTAGTCATTGGCCATATTTTTACAGTACTGATGCCTTTAAGAATAAAGGGTTTAAGAATTTTATGCATGCTTAAGTCACAAATACTATTGTGGATGAATGTGCAAAGCTATTATATAATGCCTTCCCAGAACATACTTTGCATCAAGGAAGTCCATCAGGGGACGAAGCATGTTGTCGGAATCAGCCTCTACCTGGTTGCGGCTGTTGGCATTGGCAGGCCCTTTGATTTGGTAAAGCAAACTGGCCATCTGCCGAGTACACTCATCTATACGGCTCTGGAAACTGTACACAAACATTCTGTGTTAAACTGTAGGACAAAAAACATCAAGTTGATTTACAGATTATATATACTTTTTTGTGTTTCCTTTGTCATCTTTTTCACATGCATTAAAACACTTTCCTTTGCTAGCAATCACAGGGTTTTACAAGCCTCTCTGATCTTCCAAGTGCTGGCACCTTAAACAGACAATAGAGGTCTCTGCTACAGGTCTAGTTCAGACTGCCAAATTTATTGAGGTGATTTTTAACATAAGACTGAATCTTGCCGATGCTTTTATTAAGTATGCCAACTTGATAATTCAGGTCAAAATACAAGGGTCAGCCATTGAACAATGAGGTAGCGGTCACAGTTGCAAAAGTGATTAGTTCACTAATGCTGTGTTTCTCACTTTCTAATATATGGTAGAGATTTAATCAGGTAATGGGAACTTAAGCATTGGGAACAGGTCCCCTGCAGTATTGCAGTAGCATAGTAAACCAATTTGCCCATTATGTACCACTAAATAGACTATGGCAGCAGGTTTACTACTGACATTGATCTAGTGAAGTTCTATGCTATTTGTTTTTACCAAGGACTGACATAAAATTTAAACTTGCAAACCAGTAAGACAAAAATAAATAAAATCACATGATAAATAAATAGTTATATGTACGCAATGCACCTACGTGTTAGCAAATATGGAGCTTAACTCATCAAGGACATTGTTCAGCTTCACCTGCAACTCATTTAATGTATCACTGGCTTCTGTGTCCATCTAAATACACACACACATACACATTTACACACACACATTAAAAACTGTAGCTGTATTGGATTTCTGCACAAACACTTAATTTCAACACTATTAAATCCCGACATATCACGGGTCATAGTATCATTTAATTAGAGCTGCACCAGTGATTCATCACACAAGCAACATCACTGTAAACATGAACGCAGCTAAACAGAAAATGCCCTGAACCCCTGAAAGGTGAGGAGAGAGAAAAACAAAAGATGGTTGGTCCCTTCTGACCACCAAATTAATTATAAGCACACGGACACAAATACCCACCTTTTTCCCACTAGTCTCCACCTTCAGAGAAAAAAAGTGAAGACAAATTAAATAATTTCACACGTTTATTATGTTGGACTTATGTGTACATGTGACTAGGCTTAAAGTTTTGGAGGTTTGGATTAAAGGAAATTCATCATGGTGTTACAAATTTATTTCAACTGTTTTAGATGCACTTGTTGAATTAATTGAAAAGAACTCAGGATTAAGAACCTCACTCCAGGGCCCAGCAGTGACTGACTGTCAGTGCTGGTGCAACCGTCTGATCCACAATCCAAAACATTTACCACCAAAAAGAGGGGGATTGGGTGTGTGATAACATGGAGACAACTATATTATGTGAACTTGCTGTAAAGATAAACTAAAGAGCACATAATAACAATACATATAAATTTAATTATTATTAATTGGTAACAAACCCACCTTTTCTGTAAAAGTCTTTCCATGGAAGAAATATAAAGAAAAAAATTTAAAGAAAAAAAAAGACAAATGTAGTATTCGCACTTTATAAATAACTAAAATACTTAATATAATACTTTATATCGTTGTTAATAAATTAACAAAAACAAAACAAAGACCAAAAAGTAATAAAACAATAATTGGAACTGTAAGCACTAATTAAATCTAGAGCACATTTAAAAAAAATCAGTCTTCTGTTTGTTTTTCTGTACATTCACACAAACGTTAAAAGGTCGATGAATTGAAATAAAAAAAATAGTGGGGAAGTGTAATGATCATCTTCATGTTAATTAAACATTTAAGGTAAGAGATAGCTTTGTTACATTACAAGGTTGTGTTTCTGAAAAGGGGATCAGTGTTTAAATTTGATGAATAGAAGGTATTAAAGAAGGTTAGTGCATAAAAATTAATGTGCATAACAAATCACACTGATTACAAACAAGCACACACCTGGTTCAGTCAAAAATTGAAGAACGAAATGGTTCCCTTACACATAGTCAACCGAGAGTACATTGTTTCTTTAATTTAGATCTGATAAAGAATCATTCAAGCTTAACTCCAGCAATGTGCTGGTTTTAAGCTTCTATTAAATTTGCTTTATAGCTTTAATACTGAAACTTAAATCTGTTGACTGACTGACTTCATCAGTGTATGGAGAAAAAAAAAATCATACACTTTTAATTGTTGGCTGACCCAAATGGTGCAACTACTCCTCTATTAACACACCTTATCCAACACTTCTCCATCATCGTCCTCATCATCACTGTCACAGAGCTAAGAGGAGGAGTGAACACATAGAAGTAGCTCATACACAATGATTCTCACAAATGATCAGCAGAAATTATGCATCATATGTTCAAATGAAAGAATGTTTTAGAACAAAAAAAAAGGGGTTCTGAAGTCTGTATTATTAAAACAAAAAAGTGATGAGCTCAATCACCAAATACAGGTATAACATTACAGCTGTTCTTATAAACAAATGTTATTTAAGTTCATAATAAAAGACCTTAACACATTCAATATACTGTTAAATGACAAAAAATGTTATTATTGTTCAAAGTCTTATGAGTAAAGCATATGTTTTGTCCAAAGGACTCTTACTTTTGATAATATTCATGGCTTATAACTGGCACTTTTTTAAAAGAACAATATCATTTTAAAGACAAAGAGGAAATAAATAGGCAAAGTCTAACACAAACGTCCCTGCTGCTGAAATAGACCTTGGCTTGTGGTTTATGTGTCTTAAGCTTGAATTACTGGACAATTTGTTACCTTTATGTCCAACTTCACCCCTTCCTCCTTCTCCTCCCTCTCTTCAGGGTCTACTAGATCATTTAGCTTTTGCCAGGAAAGAACACCAATCTTTAATATTACAAATATTAACCAGACTACTTCTCTACTGTTTACTAAACAATACTACTTTATGCTTTTAATAGTCTCTTGTTAATAGTTCTACTTAACACTCAATACACTGCACTACAGAGCACCACTAATCACGTTCACATTGGTTTCGACAGTAAGCAAATCATAAGTATTACATGCTATATACATACAGTATACACATACTATATTACATTTGATCATAAACCCTACACTACACTACACTACATTCAGTTTCAATATCTGTTAACAAGCCAAACCATTCACAGACCTCAACCTCAATAATCTATGATCAATTCAGGTAGCATTTCATTAACTGATATTTTAGACCTTGAAAAAGCAGGACAGAGGCCACGCCTACTTTAATGGCAGTTACAAAAGTCACACCTTGTTTTCTGGAATCAGTGTACAGAGGACATGCCTACTTTAATGGCCCTTCTCGGTACAGAGGTCATATGTGTTTTACACAAACTAACATAAAAGATGAAGTCTATTTACTGACAGGTCCAGAGACTAGTTTTAATAACACATGACAAATAGTAATGTCTTTGTCTTCAGATACAAAAGCCATGCCTCACTGAAAGAAACAGTACATTAAGAGAATATTTATTTTTAGAAGATTAACTACATAACGAGCAGCACATTTTTGAGTTGAAATGGGGGAACATAACTGGTACATAATGTACTCGAAATATAATTTTTTAAAATATTATTATTTAGCAATGTATTTGTTATTTTTATTGTAATTGAAGACTACCAACTTTTACTATAAATTTTGAGGACATTTTGCTAGTTTGAATCTGTGCTATATAATACACTTAACACATATGATGCATACCCGTGCTTCCTCTGTGGCTATCTGAGGGAAAAAATGTCGCAATTTTCAAAGAAACTCAGTGCAAAGTAACATATAGCAATAATATAACAGTAAAAGTAAAGAAATCGTTTTTCAAACAATGTTTCAAACAAACAAACAAAAAAACTAATAAACCGGATGTGAGGCAAGGTGCAGCTATATATTTTTGTGTTATACATTAAACCAGACTCATACATGAAAAACAATGCAACAATATGTGATTAGCGCCATCCAACAATACACTGACCATCAGATTAATAAGTATTTTTCTCTTGATGTTTGGTTTTTATGGTGAAAGAAAAAAAAATATAAAAAAAAAAAAAAGAGTTAATGGCAGTGTAAACTGAGTATGAAAAGGGATATAAACTTTGCTGTTTAGCAAACCTGAACAATTATAGTGAATTTCAATACATATACATAACACACATACTAATATCTGCTGCTAGATCGATATTAGGTGCCAGTCTATTTTGTTCTCAGTAAATCATTTCACATAAAAATACATAAACAATTTTTACAAGGAATATTAAAAAGAGAGACAGAGATTTCAAATGCAATTATTCACACTTCACTTTTAGTACAAGCAGAGCTTTGTCATAACTCAGAAAAAGAGAATTATTTATTATTATTTCCTACCTGTTTAGCTCCCATTGACTCAAACATCTTCTCTAGTTGAACACGCAGCTGCTGTACATTGTTCATCAGGACACATGGCTGGACGGACAAGTTAGAGTTTATTATAAAAATAATAATAACATTAATAATATATATATTTTTTTAATAATAACAGAAGCAGAAAAAATGTGTATTAACTTACAATCTTCTCCTTTTCACAGTAGGAGGGGAAGCTCTTTTTGAGGATGGAGCTATATTGTAGCAGCACTTTGGCAATTGTCTGTTAAAAAAATTTTATATTTATATAGTGATATATATAGAAATATATATCACTTTGCAATCCACATTTTAGCACAGTCTTTATAAGATCAGTACTGGAGTATTATCGATTGAACATGTTTTTAGATCATTTTTAATTTCAAATCAGACACAGAGAAATAATAAGGTATATTTGACACTGCCCGTCTGAGTTTACCTTGGAAAAGCGACGGCTGTAGTGAGCCAGGACCTTTGGATCGGGACACTCCAGCTTCTTGATTATCTCAAAGCTCTGGTTAAGCTGAGTGAACACATCCACCACTGAACATGAAAACAGAGCGTGCTCAGACATCTGCTGGAACTGAGAGAAAAAAAAAAGATTAGTGTTGAACCAGACGTTTATGACTGACAAAAAATCCTTATTTTACATTTATTAATTCTGTAATAAATATTAGACTAAAAATGTAAAATGGTCAATAAACAAACTAAGTTGGCTTTTTAAAATGTTTGGTTGCTTCAGTTTTTGGGGGAAATTTTGGGCTGTTTGATCCCTGTTACCTTCATTTTGTTACCTTCACATTTCTGTGAACAAGTGTATGTGTATGCCAAAGTGTTTTATAATACGATTCTTAGGGCTCGAACACTTTCCATCTAATTGCCTCAAAATGTACAAGTAACTTGGACAAGAGACCACCCTCTTTTTTTTCAAAGTTTGTTGGTTTTAGCTTAAAACAGAACCATAAGCCAACCTAAGAAAGAGTTTATATAAAAAAAAAAAAAAAAAAAAAACTTACACCATCTTTCCTGTCCCTCTCAAGAGCACCATGCATGAACTCCATTGATACGTCCTCGTTCTCATCCAACCACTGAAGCACAAACTGCATGAACCACCTAAACATGTATACAAAATATATTTTAAATAAAATTTGTCTTTATCAGGTAAATTGTCTTGCTTGAAAAAAATACAACAGAAATATAAAGTCGGTGATGACATTAATGACTGAAACCAGTTGCACAAAACCACATAAAAGATTTAAAATAAGACAAAAATCGACATATCAAGGTTTAAAATTCTATTATAATAACGAATTCAAAACGTTTGTCACTTATAAGATTTTTTAAGACAGAAATTTGAAATATTTACTTCTGTTTGGTCACCTACATTAGAATGTAGGAAACTAAAATGTGTTCACAGTGACAGTATGCAGATGAGCTCCTGTTCTGTGGTGCACTTACAGTGGGTACTCAGGAATAACCCCTTTAAAGTTGGGTAGATCCTTCACATACTCATTATAAAGCCATTTCACTTTAAAGTGCAGATTCATGTAATCAGCACTTTTACAAAGCCGGTGTTTCTCATGCTCTGAAGAAACACACAAAATACATTATATGCAATTAATCAAAATAAACACACACACAATTTTCCAAAGTTACACCCTGGCTCATTTACTGCGCTCTAGTCACCTGGTGCTTCAACCTCAACATTCTTCTCCTATTCTCACTTCAGATCATTAACTTCGGCTGAATAATAAAATGATACTCAACATGATGATCATGATCCATAAAAATGCAATTAAATTTTTCCTCCTTAAAGTATTGATCTTTGTTGTTTTCTCATTTGTAAGTTCTTTGGATAAAACCGTCTACAGAAGGACTAAATGACTTCCTGCAGTTGGGATTAGACTTACCCTCCATGGCATACTTCATGTCCTGAGCGAACTGTATCCACATTACTTCAGAACAGACCTTCCCCACATTCAGCTCTTGAGGAAACCTAAACAAGGTTTAAAGATAAGATGACATCACATTTAAATCTGTTTTCATGTGTGTGACTAAGCTTGTTTATGTGTTATCAATCATATGTGCATTTGTATTGATTATATTTGCTATGAAAAATGTTGATTACACAACACAGCTAAAACCAATTTAAATGACAGCTTATGACAATACACAAAATATGTGTGTATAGGTTATTTACACTACAATTTGTCTGTTTACACACTAGTTGAGAATGTTTAATATAATGGGCATGCATTTATGTGCTTTTACTCTATTTGTGGATTAGGATATAAACATGAGCATACTCTACTTATTCTATATTTACTCACTGGTTAAGGACAGGGGTGTATGAGTTACGATCCTCCTCTATAATAGAAACAATCAGTGTAATAAGCTTAGGCCAAAAGTCCAGGTTTTTGATGCTTGGTCCCTGTTCCTCCACAGGACATTCCTCTTTATTCTGCAGTGAAAATTGAAAAGAGTTATACTGCAACGCTTAAAAAAAATTAGATCCTTTAACCCATTGCATGCAAATTTTTGTAATGATAATGAATATGTCCATAATAAATAAATAAATATTAACTGGTTCTCCTAAAGGCTGGTATTGATGGCTGTAGAGCTCCTGGCAGTTGTTAAAGATGTAATCATAGGTAGAGTTCAGACATGCTTTTACACAGTCCCGTACAACCTGACTGGCTCTGGGGGGGCTCTGCAGTTCCTGCACCTGAGGAACATATGGAGAAACAAAGGTTATAGTCACATCGCTTAGCAACTTACAAGCATTAAAACTTGATGGTTGGGGCCAGAATACAGGGTCAGTCACAATCCAGCTACTCTGGAGCAATGAGGGTTAAGGGGCTTGTGCAAGAGTCTACACTGGTAACTTTAGTGGATAGTCCAATACCCTAACTACTGAGCTACCACACCCAATCTTCAAATTAATCTAAATAGTTCTTATTTAAGCAAGTGACCTGTAACTTACTTTACTGTAAATATATTAGTACAACTGATCACACACACCACATCGGATTATGAGAAAATACATCACAGTTAAGACCCATCTGAACTGTCAGCTGTCTTATGCTGTTCAACGTTTCTACTGTCAGAATAAACACAAACCAAAAAAGCTTCCCAGTAGTTAACTCTTTTTAAACAAGCGTTAGAGTCCTAGAACTGCTCTGTCTGAAAGGCCTCTCTCTCTTGTGATCAAGTATTCCTGTAAACAGCACAAAAAAATATGGCTTCTGTAGGTGAAGATGAGCTTTTCTACCTTCATTCTGAAGAAAGTAATGCTGGTCAGCAGATCAACGGTGGACTTTAGGTCCTGCAAACGGTCCTTACTACTTGCTGGAAAGTTATTCTGCAGAATAAAGTGCCAAAAGCCATCTTTAGTACAGCAGAAGACGGTGTACACTGGGAACAGGATCTGGTTAGTTTTGCCTACTCACGCGGTACATGGAGAGGTCGATGCGGAGAGAGTTGTGCAGCTGGTCCAACAGCTTTACGAATCGCTCTTTCTGTTGAAATCAGTAAACAACAAATTTAATTTCCAATGCACATTGGCATACACTACTTCTTTCACGTCTTCTCTGCCGCCGAAACATCATAAAATTTGTAACTATTGTTTCAATCCGGAGCTGTCCTATCCTTTGATGACTCCACCCCCACACCTGTGTCACAGTGCAAGAGTGATTACATCAGAATTCAATAACAGACTAGCAAAACTTTATGACTAAACCTTTAAAAACAATGTATAGCTTTAGTATTTGTAATTAACAATAGCTAGAAGTGCACAGTGATACACAAAGCTTACCAAACTTAAACCACTGTTTTATAAACAGATCTAATCATTTTCCTGCATATTTCTTATTACTTGAACCACTAATGACCAAGTATCTGCTACCACCCATCAATTAATGATACATTAATAGACATTTTAACATTTGATTTTTCCAAATACTGTAATAATATTTATGCTTTCAATGCTGTCTGCAATTTAAAGCCTAAAAACAAGCAATAAAATTACATACAGTCAGAGCTTTGCCTTTTGTACACCTGCAGCACAAACACATGTTTACATATAGTGGCTTATAGGGCTGCACTTCAGTTCAACCATTTTCAACCTTGCTTAGTGAAAGATCTGGTACACAATCAGTAGAGGGCGCTGTTGCAGCAGAATAACAAGAACATTTACAATCCTGTCTCCAGGTTGGCAGATACAGCTGATATAATTCGTGAACCACCTGTTCAGGCGTGACCCACCATTTCTGACAAATCTCCTGCAGTGAAATATTAGCTTTTAGACTGCTGTGTTACTCGACCTCACACCATAGCAGATTTTAGAACAGTATTATTATTATTATTATTATTATTATTATTATTATTATTATTACCTGAATTTCTTTAACTGTATTTTAGCTAGTGATGTCAGAATATTTACAGACCTAAATTCATGTTAAATCTGAGCAACATGCCCATTTTCGATGCAGTTATTTACTTTTGCATCATTTCCTCCAGACTGCACTTATGAATCATCCTAAACTGGATTACTTCTGCAAGAGGGGAGCGATGTCTGGCTTACAATTAACTTAACCTTGGAAAATGACTCCTGAGTGAACAGGCGGCATTATGAGGACATGATTCTCTTCATTTAAATCTTAAGAAATACTTGTTTTTCCCCAGAGACAAAGATAAAAAAACATTTTAGTGAAGCTACAGAATTAGATAAAGTGAACAATGTCTCTGTAGCTAATAAGTTTGATATCCCTTTGTAACTTTTGTCGAACTGAATTACTTTATTTTCTCCACTTAACAAAAACAAGTGTTTAGGCTCTGTTTTAATTTTTATTACACTTTAACACTCATCTGAGGTTTAATTATTAATAAAGACCCTAATAATTAGTATATTTTCTCGAAGCAGCTTTACAGTGTTTTAAACCTAATCCCCCAAAGAGCAAGCTAAAGCAACAGTGGCACAAAAAAAAAAAAAAATCTCCTTGGTGCTGTTGGGAAAAACCTTGAGCAGACCAAGGTTTAGCTGGGGACTGACTGCTTCAATTAGACACTTAATAATGCAAGTTATTGTACAAATAACAAAAACACACCACTTCCTAAAGGAAAGAAACCACAGAAAGAATAAATACCCCAAAATTAGATGCAGAAAACCGGTCCGAGGCAGAAACGTTGGTGGAGGCAGTGGTGTGAGCATAGAAGGCATTGATGTTGGCAAGCAGGGTGCTCATGACAGCTGGTACACCAGGACACATGTACTTAGATGAAAGACAGGCAAAGTGTCTAATGAAAAGAAGAGAATGCAAGTTTTAGAACCTCAACCGCTGGACCATAGCATCATCAAGATGGCGTACAAGGTGAAGTTCTCTATAAATTAATGGATCTATTACTTAATGGAACAGTAAGTTGCATTAACTTACAATCTGATTAGTGTATTTTTTTTACATCACAATGAGTAATGCATCACAATTCGTTGCACACTCGTTCCATCACAATTCCTTTGTGAAGCATTTTATATAGTGAAACAGCACTGCATAAATTAGCCAGGTCTACAAGAGGAATATCATAAACGAATTTAGTTTAAATGATTATGCTCATCCAATGTTTTAAAACTGGGATTACAATCACCCGGCTTCATTAAAAAAAATGTCATCATGGAATTTTGTTTTTCCTTGTCAACATTTTAAATATTGCGACTGACCTACATGTAAAACCACTATAAGGCTTTAAAGATGACAATACCCATAAGCCAGCACAATGGATTATACATACGTCATGGCCTGATATATGGACTCAATGCCATAACGCATTGCGAACTCATCTACAATCTCCTGCGCCACATCATCAAAATAGACCTTCCAGGCATCGTCACCACGAGCATCCGGGATCCTCACCACACCCTGACCAAGCATATCTGTGGTATGGTGGAACAGGTTCTGAAAATAGTTTAGATCACTTTAATCCTGCTTGGTTTAGACTCGGTTTAGATTATTAGAGTGAACAGTAAGTATACACAGAGATATGTGCAAAAAATAAACATGTATACAGTATCAACAATAAACAATAAATAAACAGCAGCACATCCTGTAATAAAAGGGTTAAAATGACCACTGTTACTCATCACAGTTACTGCAGGATTAATATTACCTCATGAAGACAGGTGTACTGTACATGGTATGGTGCAACTTTCTCCTCCCCTTTAATCTCCACACTGATTTGCAGACGGATAGCACCTGATACTGCAGACTTATCAGTCCTTTTCTCTGTAAATGGACAGAATCAGTAGTGGGAGTTAAAAATGGTACCAAGCGGACTCATTTTCAAATTAAGCAGAATTAAATCAAATTAATGTCCCAGTGAAATAAAAAAAGGGTTTTTGATTTTTTTTCCACATTTACTTTTTCACAGAGAAATCTGTAAAGATTGTAAAAAAGAGGACTATGAACATTATATTCCTTTAACTGAGGTGCAGGATTGGGTATAGTCTGGCTGTTTTCTTGTGACAGGAAAATTATTGGGGTAATTTATATGTCGACTGATGGGTCGATTTCCGACGGGAGACGGGTACATAATCAAGCAGGGAGTAGGAGTGGTGGAAAAGGAAGAGAGGGCCAAAGTGGCCTGGAGTAAGTGAGATTGAAAAAGAGAGAGAGAGAGAGAGAGAGAGAGAGAAAGAGAAAGAGAAAGAGAGAGAGAGAGAGAGAGAGAGAGAGAGAGAGAGAGAAGCTCAATTACTAAAATTGGCTGTAATTGCTGGAGTTGTATTGTAGAGCAAGATGTACAAGAGGGCAATAAGAAGAGCTTAGAAACAAAGGACACATTGAGAAGGCATGCATTATTACATGTTGTACCACCTGAGTGGTAAATCTCATACTAAACCCGGTATTTGGTAGTGAGACAAATTAAATAGCCTCATTTGTACAATGAAAATAAGCCTCTTGTTAAAAATTTGAAAAGTCTTTCACTCATTGGCATCCTAGACCATATTTTATGTAGGTATATTTTATGCAAAAAGGAATCCATCTTTACTTTGTGTTCTGAGCCTGAACTTACCCAGGTTGTACCAGACATCCATTTCTCCACTGAGAGTCCGGACCTCAATAATGCTTTGTCCCAGAAAATCGTCTGATTCTCTTTTTAAGCGCTGTTTAACTCGCGACTTAATGTCATCATCCTCATCCCAAACACGCACCTTAATACGGTCTGAGGAATTGTGGCACTCACTGTGAAAACCCCCCAGAAATTACCCAAAACTGCATGTTATTGGAGAAAGTAAAAGTTACTCCAGCTGAGTTTTCTGACATTTGAGTGAGTGGATCTGGACTGTACTCACAAGTGAAACTTCTCATCCCAGACTGGGTTCAAGTTGCCATAGATGGTCTTGGTTCGTTTTTTGGTCTTTCCAACTTGGACAGTGACATAAGGGTCACTCGAACCCGTCTTATCTTTGGCCTGGAGGCCCTGTGCACACACCACTAAAACACACACATAAACAAGAAAATGTTTTTAGGAGTTCATCCTTTAATTATAATGGCTTTTCTGTGATGATCTGGGGTGATCTCAGGTAGATTTAATATTATTAATATATTTGCAATTAGGAAATGATTGTAAGTTAATGAATACAGTATGAGTCAAAACTCTGGACACAGCTACTTCTTGCTCCCTTATCTATTTTCTCCACTTACCATATAAAAGGACTACTTTTTACAATTACACTTTGTAGAACACCTGTATTGGGTGGTGTATTTGGGTGGAGGTAAAATTTGGTTGAGGGGGTGATAGGAATTGCTGGGATAGGAATAATGCACCAACCAAACAATACTTTTTTATTGTATTGTTTAATGTATAACAAAAAAAGAAATAATATAAGTACTGTCATATTAATACCTGTAATAGTGATCTTGGCCGACCACTTGGAGGTGCCGTCCAATACACTTTGTTTGATGGTTTTCATTTGCTGGGCATGTAAAGCTTTACTGACCATAAACACATCCCTGATGACCTCAAAGATCTCAGGTTTGTTTCTCTCCCGGATTTTCATGCGATCCTTCATTGCCATGATGATGTTCTGGGTGCGGTCTTCAGCGCCATGCTTTGAACTCTTCTCCGCCGCACCTGCACCGATAAACAATGCTTTACCGTTGGCATCTTAACATTGTGAGTGAATCTTTGGCTATTTACACAAAAATGTGAAACAACCGAACCTTTTTTAGGGATAATGATATATTCTTGTGAGTAATATTACCTTCCATTATGTTTGTTATGAGTAGATGTGTTTGCTTTTATCATTAGAGCATTGTGTCACATATGTTTCATGGTTAGAAGGGTTTTGTGATAATGGTAAATGTAAAAATTAAATACAAGAATATAGAATTGATTTTCCTACACAAAGTACGTAAACAAATACATATTCTGTGTTTGGACCGACCTTTATTAGTTACTTAAATCATATCTGTACATGTGGTCAACATTGTATGAAATAGATTAGATTTTGTTTGCTTTAATCTTTAAGTCAGAACTTTGATGAATCTGTTTATAGTGTATAGTTAAGTGAATAAAATAACTAAGTTGACCAAATATACATGACTAGATATTTATGGACTGTGGTGTTCCTCTGGGTTTGATCCTGAATCTGTTTTTATTTATTTCAGGGTCTAACTGGCCAAATTATTCAAGCCTATGTAATATTTTACCACAGGTGATTTGTCTCTTATCATTCTTATGCTTTCTAGAGTCCAAAGAAATCCCACTACAACAACCTGTTAGGAACCCTTTATATAGCCATTACATTAACATACAAATAATGTAATCTGACAAACCAAGGGTTAAAACCAGCTAAAATTTTCAACACCAAGAAAAACACCAATCCATCTAGATAACTGTTTATTACTTTAAACTCTGAGCCACTAGATGGTCTGTTAAATTAAAAATATACTGTATATTGCTACCTCTCTGTAGACTCACTGGCAATACTTACGCTGCAGGCAGTCGGCATTGAGGAGCTCCTGACACTTTTCATGACATTTAACCCCACACTCTGTGCACCTCATGCCCTGCCGAGCAATGCCCCACAGCAGCCCCTCACATTCATAGCAGTAAGTCGGCGTGGTGGCTGTCCACACCTCAAAGTTATGAGGTGTTGTGCAGGAGATTGGGTAAATTAAAGCCTGCAGGGTCTTCTTATACACATGGTTCTTCTACAGAGCAGAAAAAGTTAATGGCGTTATTGATTTTATGTACAATATTAGTAGTAACTAACAGAATATTACTGAGCATGAACCCAATTTTATCCAATCAACCCCAACATAATACAACAAAGTCATATAATCATTAAAATTGCATCTAAAAGTGCAGTCTAAAAATTATATCCTTAAAGGCAGTCAAAACATTTTATAAATTTAATTATTAAACTTTTACACACAATTATTAGGATCATGCTATAAAATTATAGAAATATGGTCTAAAGCAGGACCAAGCAGCTTTCAGCAGCTGACAGAACTAAAAAAGCACTTATATCAACACATGTTCTTGATAATGTGATTAGACTTATTTGTCTCTGTGTGATGACTCAACTGACTGTTGAGGAGCTCCAAGTGACATCAAATTAACAAAGCAACAGAGCAAATTAAACAAGTGCTTTTTAATTGTACCCACACTATAAAGGGTTGTGCAAGTTGTAGTTATACAAGAGTCACATTGTTGGGTATTGTTAGGAATTAGTAATACCTGTACAAGACATTCATGCAGTTATTAGTCTATTTGACTGCAGTACAATACATGAAAATTATGCAGGAACATATAATGTTCAAATGAACTATTACAATTAAAGAAAATGTGATCATTTAACATAGAACATAACTGGACAACCTAACTGGCCAAATGACCATTAACAAAAAAATTCTAAAACGTTTACTGAAACAAGTGTTCCAAAAAAAAAAAAAAAAAAAAAAAAAAAAAAAAAAAAAAAAAAAAAAAAAAAAAACACGCCCAGACACAAAGCGAAAGTAAAAGTTCTTGTGTGTAGAAGTCAGGTGTTGTCCGTTCCACAAATTATATACAATCAGTTAAAAATCATGTTTTATTAAAATACACTTGTTTGAAAGGGTTTAATGAGACTATTGTTTAATATATTTTTGTGTTTGTGTTTTCTATAGTACAAGTACTGTACTTCAGGTTAGGGACAAAATAATAAATAAAAGGAGTAAATGAATAAAATGGACTTTACTACTCACCAGCTCCTCGTCTTTGATTGAGGCACGGGATGCCATGGCGGAGGCAATGCCTGCTTTCCTGGCCTGGACCAGAGCCTGTGCCACAAAATACATTTCTTATTCAATTGCAATACATACAATATTATATACACACACACACACACACATATATATATATATATATATATATATATATATATATATATATATATATATATAGTAAGAATATAAATAAATATTTTAAAAAGTCACCGAAACCCTAGGTTAAGGATTTAGCTCAGAACTCTTGACAGGTGAACATGGAAAACAGACACTAGGAAATCTATCTAGAAAAAGGAAGAGGGTTGAGGACGGATATGAATCATCACAAGGACTACAGAATAATGTTTACAATTCAACAGGATGTGGGTTGGTGTCAATCATACAGGCTATTAAAACCTTATCAAAACTGCTGCATGTAAAGCAGTCTATAAGCTATCTATAACCAAGCTAATCCTCCGTACATATATGTAGGTGTACAACATTGGTGTTTTTATGCTAAGTAAGTATGCAAATACATAACAAGAAATTCGAACAGACACATTGGCATGTAACTGAGGTAGGACATTTTCATGTATTTGCACATTTCCAGAATGGAGCAATACTGAGCTTCAGTAGCCACCATTCCTACTTAACATAAACAGCTAAAGATCTGAAGAAAATTGTCCAGATGTTAAAACTTACCATAGCCTGAGCACAGAATGAATGCAATCAAAAAAGGCAAAGGTTTATTGTAATCCAACTTTAACACTCGTGCTACCACCCAAATGCACCAAAACCTTATGGAGTCTAAAGACAGTTACTTTGGACAGACCCCGCCACCACCACCATTGACAAATGCACACACATATTAAAGCTGTGTTTATCCTTTACATTGTTTCCATCAAACTGATGAAGTGAGTTATTTTCACTTTGTGCTGTACTAATTTTGAACCATGAATAACCTATTAACTAAAATAAGGTTTGGGACTGATTTATCATTTTAAAACATTATTCCTAAGCAGACAGATTTAAAAGGGTACCCACCACATCGCTAACCAGAGGAATCGTTTTCCTCTTCCGTAAGTCAGGCATGCTATCAATTCCAAAGAGGCCACTCCCACTGCTGCAGAGTTCATTTAAAATATTTGTCATAAATTATTGTCAGAATTTGCAATTACAATGCCTATGTCATTATGTATGTATGTTACTTATTCCTTTGTTTGGAAATTTTATATTTCAATATCATGGTCATAATATTTCAGGCCATCAGTGCAAAACAACACATTCTCACCCTGCTTTGATCCACGCATGTCTAGATTGTGCGCCATTCTCCCGACCCTGTTAAGTCAGACAAACAGTTTGGTGTTGATTAGCAACAGAATTTGGTTATTGGCAGAAACAAAAACACAGGTTAATACAGCTAAAGATTAATGAAAAAACATGACTGGTTGAGTCTCACAACTTTCACTATGTAGTTTGATTAAAAATGTGTATGTTTGTGCATGCAGACTCTGAAAATGCAGATATTAAAGACAGTAAAAATGCACAAAGCTGTAGTTTCATATGAAGACACAGATTGTTAGCAATTGGAAAAAATATTTTTGAAATAAAACTGACTGTGACCAAAATATTATTTACACATTAAACAATGCACATTATATATTTTGCAGTAATTACATTATGTTCAAAAATACAGCTTTTGTCATTTTGGCAGCTCTATTGTCATTAGCCTTTTGACAGGAGTTCAGTGTCATACAATAATGTTTCTTCGATATAAATAGCAAACAATTTACCTACCTATATATATATATATATATATATATATATATATATATATATATATATATATATATATATATACACATGTGTTATATGTTACAACATTATAATGACAAAAATGGCACATTCTGAAAGTTACATGCATTCAGAGCATGCACATTGCTGCAAAATATTAAATGACAAAGATTTATGTGGCAGTAAATGACCTGATCATGTTCTTCATCTTCTTCTGCAAACACATACAAAGAAATCACAGATAAAGTACACGGCTGCCATAGTTCAGCTATACAAAAGTTTGTCTCAAAACAATTTCATGAGTAGTAATTTAAAGAATTTGCCAGAGAAAGTTGCATTTTTAAGCCATTTTTGGTGCAAAAGCTTTACACATCAAATTATGTAAACTAAAAGTATGTGGATACATTACCATACATACCACTAGCATTGGGCCAATTTCACATTACAACAATAAGAGCTTTAATGACATCAATTTACAATTTGCAGCCTTTACAGCTTCTATTCTTCTACCAGGGATTCAAGGTTTCAAATCATATTGTGTTTTGTAATTTATATCCATTTATCCAAAAAAAGCATTTTTCTAGATTGAGCACTTAATTTTATACACCTTGAATTGCATGAACAAAATGTTTAAAATCCATGTCCCAATACTTTTGTCCATGGTGTACATCACCTTGTCTTACTCTAAGCTCTAAAAATATTTTTAGGGACTGCCTCAACACTTTTTAGTGGGATTTTATGCTTATTTAGTCAGAAAAACATGTGTAGGGTCAGGCAGTTATGTAAAAGAAAGCAAGGCTGACATTTGACCAGCCAATCCCAGAGGAGGTTAGTGGAGTAGAAGTATGAGCTGTGTTAGCTGTATTAACTTTCATTACAACAACAACATTTAAGTATTTTTTGAAAAAGGACAGTTATTCCAATCTGCAAACTGTTTCCAAAAAAATGTGACTTGTGTAATTGTGGCTGTACCTTTTACAGGAAGTAAGCATCATGGCCAGGGATATCCACATACTTCTTGTTTAAAAGTTTACTTTCCTTACAGAGTTAAACCATGAAAGAAAACTAACTTTCTAAAATTGTGTACAAGTCTGTAAATTTTACCTGGATTGTATTCCTCAGAAGAGAAAACCTGCTTAGACCTGTGAGACAGTCTATGTCTTTGTCTTTGCTCCTTAAGAACTCTCTGGATGTTGGCAAGGCACTTCTGGTGGTAAGGATCTAGTAGGTCTTGGTCATCATTGCTTGAGCTTACCTGAGTTTCAACTTGATAAACATCAACCCCTTTTTCATGAATAGTGGCAAAATTTGGTGACTTTGTGTTTTCAGAGGCTGCCTGAGTCATTGATCTATGATGTGTCTCATCTGGACAAAAATTGTCTATTGCTAAAGTTGGGCCCCCATCCTCAGGGTTAAATTCTAAAGAACATTTTTCATGGACAAACTGCTGATCTGATAGCTGTTCCTCTGCATTAACTAAATGGTCACCTGAGTTTTCATTTTGATTGCAAGATGGAGACAGAGTACCAGATGTGGATCCCTGAGGACCAAAGAACTGGGAGTCACTAAGGTCATAATCTTCGTGTACCACAGTATCTTTTTTCATTTGGGGCAACACTTTTTGGTCAATGTCCTTAAGAGATAATGGCATAGAAGGACCTTGAAATGAGTTAACCACAAAACCTTTGTCTGAAAGTGTTTCTGGACTGTCTGTATTATCTTCATCAGGATACTGGGGCTCAGGCAATTCAAGCCTTTTCAAAGCACCATGAAGAGCAGAATGAAAGCTGATCATGTCTTTATTCATCTTGACCACATCCGTTTCAGAATTTGATTGTAGGTATCCATGCAATTTAGCATTTTCAGAGTAGCCTGGATCATATTGATCTTCAGACATGCTCGGGTATATTCTTTTGGCCCAGTCTCTCTCTGGACTAGAATGGACAGAATCCGTATGGTAATGACAAAGGCAGTTTTCGCAAGAAGAGTACATGTTTTGACAGCCATCCTCATAGTCGGTCAGTCCCACTGTAGAACAGCTAATGCTTCTGGATGGCCCACTACACAGGTCGGCATAGGCCGCCATCGTGTGGTAACCAGAACTCCGGGAATATGGACAATCCAGGGTGCAATTACATTCCACATCAGGTCCTGGTTGCTTTCTATGGTGCCTCCAGTCTTCAACACTGGACAGACTTGATAATGAATTGCACTTCTGTCCAAAAAGCAAAGACAGATGCTCACAACTGCTTTGGGGAGATTGTCCTGGAGTTGTGCGCATTTTTACAGCATTGTACCTACACCATGTATTAATCTGTCTGTAGTCTTTCACTTTTTCTGTATTATTCCTTTTGACCCAGCTTGAATTTTCCCTCCATCTTCCCTCTCCACCTTGATTAAGTGGCATCTCTAAATTATCCCAGCTACCCTTACTTAGTTGGTCTATGTCTGTGGAGTTGTAGCCGTCCTCTTCCTCAGTACTCTTGAAGCTTTGCCCTGAGAAGGAACCAGGACTTGGAAAGTCCTGGACACCAACCCGATCATGCTGTATGCAGTTAGGCAGTACACCGCATGACAATTCATTAAAATTTTCTGCCTCAAAATCATGCAGTCTGGATGAACGTGGTATATCAGAATATGAAGTTATGTCTTTCCTTGCAGGTCTTCCTTTGCTCTTTAATAAGGGACTCCCATGTTGCTGGATGGTTTCTTTTTGGAAATCTTTTTGTTTTTCCATATGATAAGCACCAAGTCTTTGGGGTGAAGGTTTACCAGGAGAACTAGCTGAATAGAGCCCTTCAATTTCCATGAGCACTGAATCAAGACAGCATGAAACTTCATCAACGGATCCACTTACTGAGTTTAGGTATTCCCTCAAGTCAGAGATCTCTTCTTGGATTTTGTTAATGCCCTGAAGCTCTTTAAGTATGTGTTCTACTATTGTGCTGGAAGGTCTATCCTTTCTTTCATTGTCTTTTTCCTGATTATTTTGTTTTGGTTCCTCCATCTTGTTGCTTTCATTTACTTGGCCAATATTAGATAAATCTTCATACGCAGAAGCATGGCTATTAGTGTTCTCTTGACATGGACTCTTGTCTTCATTTGTAACTTCTACAATTACATGCTCTTGTCCTTTGTAGGAACTAATATCACAAACATGGTTAAATGGTTCTTGCTTTAGTCCATAGGCAAACATATCATCCTCAACCTCAACAAAACCATGGTGATGGTGGTTGTCATCCTGCTCAGAGACCTGAAGAAGTTTCTGGATCTTCTTACACAGGCCATGTCTAACTTTCTTACTCTGGGCCCTTCTTTTGCCCAGTTCTTTTCTCTTGGGTTCCAAGATGTCTATTTCATCCATCACATCCTGCTCATTTCTATGAACTTCTGATAGCATGTCTTATCTTCAGATATTTAACTGTTGAACAGCTTAAGGTTTTCCTAACATGTTAATCAACACCCCAGACCTTTAAAGAGGGACATCTGGAAATCTGACCTACAGTACACGAAAAGGTTTTTTGAATTATAATGTTAACACAGAACATGAATACATTTAAGAAAACAATGTTAAGAATGTACCACATTACTGTGGGTCTGCATTTTAGTACATGGTTTTCTCATCATGCTATTTTACATCCTCAGATTTCTGAATGAATGCTAATACTAATATATAATACAACTAATTAAATAAGAGTTTAGGATAAAGCACAAAGATTCCACATGGTTTGCTGAGGTGCCAATTACTTGACCTATTTTGCAACACAAGTTATCTTGAATCTGCCCAGTCTAGGCCTTAGCTCACTGCCCAAACCAAACGCTCTAAATAAATGATGCACTTATTAATTAATGTACAAAACCCTTAAAACATTACATTAAAAAAAAAAAATTGAAATATTAATCATTTAACATTCTGCTGATCTTACACAAAGCATCAGGTGAGCAAGAAAAGGTGTTCTGACATAATCTGTTTACACTGGTAGTTAAACTAATCCATATACAACAATTTGGAAAAAAGCTCTATACAATATGTACAAATGGGTTAGAAAAGTACGTATAGAAAAGTATATTTATGGTTGTAGTAGAAGAGAAAGGGGTTAAATTTGTTATTAAGAGTGAGGTTACTTTTACTCAGCTTCTAGTTCTATACTATGAGGTTTTGAAAACCCCAGCGCTGTAAAACCATGTGTCATTTAGAGCCCTGCTGGGTCTAATGGCTGCTTTAGCATTTCCCCTGTCTGACAGGTTAAAAACCATGTTTAGCTAGTCTTATTTTAGCCAGCAGAACTGTTTCATCACAGCTTATGACCAGAATTATTGGTTCTTAGATAAAAAGTGGCAAATGTTTGTGATTCATTAACTAAATATTAAAGGTCTTTTTGGAGTAATGTATTTATTCTAAAAATGCATCATTTGCATATTTAGTACAGATTTTTTCACTCTTTGCTAACATGGTTGCTCAAAACATTAAAAAGAGCAAGTACTGGCCACTTCATAATGAATAATATGGTAAGTCAAACTAATACCATTTGTAGTTTAGCAAAGAATTGATTATGATCGAGTGGCAAGTGATGGCCAAATTATATAATATTAAACTTAAGGGGTTAGTAAAAAATAAAAAGTATTGCTCACTATGTAGCTCAGAATAACAGCACTGTTTAGTTTCTTTTTGTGTAAAAACAGTTATAATATTGTTCATAAGAATAATAAATGGGGAAAAAAAAACAGGACATATTTTACAGTGGGTTGCAAAAGTATTCATACCCCTTGAACTTTTCCATATTTTGTCACATTACAACCACAAACATAAATATATTTCACTGGAATTTAATGTGAAAGACCAACACAAAGTGGTATACAATTGTGAAGTGGAATGAAAGTTATACATAAATCAACAATTTTTTTACAAATAAAAAACTGAAAAGTGCGATGTGCAAAATTATTCAGCCCCCCTGAG
>JAFMOD010000553.1:188812-221290 GCA_019802435.1 Corydoras maculifer | reverse complement strand
AGGCAACTTCTGAATGCAATTGGTTGCACTCAGGGAAAAGGGGGCTGAATAATTTTGCACATCGCACTTTTCAGTTTTTTATTTGTAAAAAAATTGTTGATTCATGTATAACTTTCATTCCACTTCACAATTGTATACCACTTTGTGTTGGTCTTTCACATTAAATTCCAGTGAAATATATTTATGTTTGTGGTTGTAATGTGACAAAATATGGAAAAGTTCAAGGGGTATGAATACTTGTGCAACCCACTGTATCTGTGCAAATCTACATCAGTTAAAGGCTTACATTTTTAATTATCAAAAATACTGTTTTCGTTACATTATCCCCATGGGATTTACAGTAGAAAATTAAAATAACCTACAATCAGAGGTAAAGAGAACCTGTACTGCTCTGCAGCAAGTTATCTGTGTTATTGTTACTAATAAATCATTTTTCATGAGTTTCCACTACCAATCAGCATCTGAAGCAACAAACAGCAACACAATAAAACAAAGTGGTCATTAAAATTCATACCCAGCCCTACTCAGCTCTTAATGCACTAAGCAGTGGACATGATTGTGCGTCTCCAGTGATATGTCTTTGAGGTAGAAGTACTTAAGAATAAATGTTGGCTCATGGCCAGGAGTTTGATATGTGATACTGCAGATGATATTTTTTTTTTGCCTTAGACCTCAAGGACAGTACCGATTTATAACCGACTTAAAACTGACAGGATTAATCAATAATCATACCACCACACATTCAAAACAAGCCATATAATCAAAGCTTAATTCATTAAAAGAAACAGCAAACAACCAAAAAACTAAAGAAAGTAACGAATACTTTAGACTTTATACTAAATGTTTTGGTTTAGCTCCTACTTTAAGCCTGCACAATATTATCCAAGAACCAGATTAACATCTGAAAACAACATGGACATAAACACACCATAATTTACAATATGATAACATTATGTATTCAATATTTCAATCCAAACATTGGATTGAAATAACTACTAAAAAATACTTTACCCTCACTATTAGTCTAACAACAACATCGTCACCATACATTTATTAAGCACACTTCTCATAACCTTTAATAAATCAACATTTTAGCCACTGTTCATAAATTACATTACAAACAAACCCATAAAACTTTAAAAAAAGAAAAAGTATGAACAAACCAAACATATTTATGCCAAGTACATGTTATCTTAAAGGAGAAACTGATGTACAAAAATGCCTGGGCTACTTCCAAAAAATAAGTCCTTTAACCACAATTAATGCATTTTCATCATATATGCAAGTGTATATCTCTAAAGCTTAAACACAAAGAATCCGATTTTTTTAAACAACTTCACTAACTGCAATAACCAGTTATGCATCAACATATCGTTACTTTTGTTGCTGAAGGAAAAATAATGTAATAATTTGAATTTACAGATTTAGAAAGCAAAATGAACAATCCATACAACTTAAAATCTAAAATAAATATACAAAAATGATAAACCTACCTTTTAAACAGGATTCAGTTTCATTTAAACACACAATTATGCTTCAAAAATGGTTAATACACCCTGAAGTTAAAGTCCATCACTATATGAAGCAGTTAATTGTGGCTAATAGAGAAATGTAGGATTAGGGATGCAAGATTTGTTCTGTAAGAGGAAGCATTCCATCGAGTGTGATACAGTCCACCACACTTATAGTCTACTGACTCGTCCTCGGACAACCTTGCCACTCCCCCATCTCTTGCCCTCCCTCTCTCCATATGACATTCTCACTCTCTTCCTCTCTCTTTTTCCTCAGGTCATATTTTCTAGTTTAAATGAAAAATAAACTGCAACTAGAAAATAGCTCTGTACATCTCATTATGTGATCATTTCTGTTGTGGGGACTAACATGTAGGAACAGTGTATGTGTTTACCCACACACACCACACTTAATGAGTTGTTTCCAACTTTTATTTTCTAACCACAACTACAACTAAGGAACCAAAATTTTATATCCAGACAGTAAGCCTAATTTTATGTAGTGTATAAGTAATTCAATGGGCTTATTTACCCCCCTCACCCCCCAACCACATACAACTTCACTACTTTACTTGTGTTCATACTGTGACATGAACATGAATAGAAATCAGAAATAAGGTACCATTGTTATTTTGTTGTACTTCAAAGTACTTGAGTAACATTTCTGTTTATTGTATATAACGTAAACTGTCAATGTTTTTAGGTGTACAAGCTTGTGCAAGTTTAAAAAAAAATGACACACTCAGACATTAAAATCATTTGTCTTCTCACTTTCACTCTATTCAATTAACAGGCATTTACATTTGCATCTCCAGGAGCATAAGAACATTTAACTAGCATTTATATTGCTTCATTATTTAAATTTAATGCTTAAATTGTTAATAAAATCATAATCCATTTTCACTTATATCTGTCTTATAAAGACTGCAGGCAATCCGTATATGTAGGTATAGTGTTTCTTTAGTTTATTGCTTAGACATGTGGTTTACTTAATTGTGACCGCTTTTGCCAGCATAAAAGCTAGAAATTGGCCTAAGCATACGCCTGAATGAATTACATAATTTCTTCAGCTTCACAAAGCACAGAAGCTCTGATCCAATGTTTACAGCTTGCAGGAAATGTTTGTTGGATTAACAACAAAGTGTTGAATTGAAAAGTAACTTTGGCCTTGATCAAGCTTTAACTTGGGACAAAAATCAAAGTAATTAAATAATGAGTTAAAACTGAGATTTGGTAATACCTCATTCATTATGTAATTAAAACAAATAGAACATGCACTACTAAGAACATGATTGTAAAAAAAAGCAGACAGAAAATATAGATGCAATTCTATTTTTAGTTTTTTTCTAAAATAATTACATTGATTAATATACATTTTTTAAAATTGAGTGGAATTAAGTTGTTATTTTTATTATTAATTACTATTAATTATTTAAAATTCTAGCATAACACTTAAAAACTGTATAAATGGAAATGAAATAAAGGCCCTTTTAAAGTCTGCAATATCTGGAATTTCAGAGAGGTGAAGTGTGTGAAACTCAACCAAAGACAGATGCAGATGAGTGAGATTAAAAAGGTCTGATTAATACTTACCATCCCAACTATTTAACCTAAAGTGTAGTGAGAGGATGTTGGTTATGGGGACAGATATAGAGGATAAAAAAAGGTGAAGTGGTTTTGTAAGTAAAGAAGGATAACTTTGAACAGGAACAGACAGAGGAGATGGAGGGTATGTGTTCCCTACTATACCTCCTGAAGCTGAACTCTCACTTTGTTGATGGCTTTTAACCAGCGCACTCGAGAAGCAGAGACTGGCAGAGGTGATCCACTATCCTTAAAACTAAGAGAGAGATTATATGTTATTATTAAGAAACATTTAACAGACACTTTAAAATCATTTTACAAAACTACATAGTAGGGTAATTAAAAAAATTATGAATATAACAACGAATGTAGAGTTTGGATCAGGTTTAAACATACTCTAAAGATTTTCTAAAATTGTAAATCTTTAGTTGTAAATTATACAAATTAATAAAAACAGGCTCACCACTTTAGAGATTTCTCTGGACTTATATCCAGTTTGGGAACACTGTCTTGTTTTAAGGTGCTGCTCCTTGTAGAGTCTTGAGAGGATTTTAAGCCTTCATCCACCACCAAAGTAGAATGTCCATTGGCTGGGTGATGACCATTTAGAGATGGCCGATAGCCTTCACTGTGGAATGTGTGGTAGGACTCCTTGGGCACTGAACACTGTACACTCTCTTGTCCTGCCTCACTGAGTGGAGTACTGGCTTGGCTAAGATTTCCTGACGAACCAAAGTGACTACTGTTTGCTGGACTGAAATGCAGGAAGAAACAGACAGCAAAATAAATACAAAATAATATCTGTTACTAAATTTAAAATGTTCTTTACAAGCTATGGAAAAGGGGTGTGGCAGATGTAATGTACGAACACAAATCACATTAACACAGTACTGTGCAAAAGATATTTGATAAACATAGATGAGCATCTGTGGAGTCATGCAATAGGCAATATTTTGACATTTTGTTATTATGGATTAGGTCTAGTATTACATGGCAGGAGCAGGCGTGAGCGAAAAGCTGCAAAATGCTAGATTTACATCAAAAAAATAAACAGAATTACTATGGCTAGAGGATAGGAACCATAAACATACAAAAAAAAATTACAACCTATTGTATATAAATGTCTAAAACTTTTGCACTGTACTGACCATCAGAGATGCCAATTAGTTAGGTAAATGCACCTTGCATTAACAACTCACTTTGCATTTTAACAGAAGCAAATGCAGATAGCACAATTGTTCTCTACATATATATATTCATTGACTGTTGTTTAAAACAGTTTTTCTTGCTTAAAAGTCACAATTTATTCACTGTTAATGACAATGTGACTCCTAATGACAAAATCCTGATTGGTAGTAAACTATTCTAGAACAACATCCAAATAATACTATGTTAACTGGATGTTAATGTCCAATAAGTGCAAATACATCTCCTAATAAATTGGCATCGCAGACACAGAGAAGAGGTTTGATTCTTTAAAAAAACTGGGTTTGCTACAAATCACAGGTAATGTAACTAAGTTACGATGCTAATGTCATCATAAACTGTTTTGGAGACATTTATGATGCTATTGCTACTAGCCTTGTTGCACTCAAAAGCCTCTTGTATTCCTCCTGTGCTCCTGAGCAGAGATCTGCCGAGGGTGGGGGGTGGATCTCAGATTCCTGCATTATCAGGGATGGGCAGTCTACCTCAGGTATGCAGTCAGTTACCTGGCATTCTGCCCAAACTTTAATCTTATCATTTTGTGCATTAGAGTCCTTTGGATCTTGAACTGATTCATTTAGAGGTTGATTCTTACCATTGACTACGCTTTCAGATTTTGAGATTAAGTAGTTAGGCTCTGATTTACAAATGATGCCATTTAGATTGCTTTGGGGCTTGGGTTGGTTTATAATAACAGGGTTGTTCTGTTGTTTTGAAGAAGTCAATGGATTATCTTTCTGCCACGAAAAACCAAACAATGAAGCTGTTGACTCATTTTTGGATACTGACTTCTCATCCTGAAATAAGCCAGCAGAAAAGGTCTTTAATCCAGACAAAAGTCCACTATCTGTTTGTGGGATGGTTGGCAGGCCTTTTGGGATACTGGATGCCGAGGAAAATATAGACCCTAATGACTTTTTAGCATCTTCAGACCCTGAAATAAAACTCAGTTTGTATGATGGTAAACCTGATGTTAAAGGTATTGAGGGTGGTTCTGATTTATCCCCTATTGAATCTGCTGGTTCTCCAACAATAATAATAGGTTTCTCATTTATGATTTCACAGTCAGTAATTTTGTCATCACAAAGCACAGGCAGGTTAATAGCCGAAGAATTTTCAAATGGTCCGTCATGTCTGTCAGTAGCCATGTTCTGATGAAGCGCTTCTTCTGATTTCAATTCCGTCCTAACTGGATCGTCCGGCAATGAAGAATCGATAGATGTATTGTTTTCTTTAGGTAGAACTTTATCTTGGAGAGTGGAATCACACTGGTGAGATATTGGTGTCTTTTCACTGGGTGTCTTGGAGGATTTAAACATATCAAAAATATCACTTTTCACAGTTGATGTTGATACGTTACTTGAAAGGCCAAACAGAGTGGTTATTTTTTGTGGCTCTGAGAACTTTGCATTAGAAGATTGTGAGTAAGAAAATAAACCTGATGTGCTGGATGGCCCATTGGCCCCTGAGAATATTTTAGACACAAACCCAGAGACTACTTCAGTAGATGAATCAAAAACGGACTTCTCTGTCTCAAAAGGCTTTTGCTGACCTTCGATGTGAGCAGATTTGCACACTTGAGGTTGGATTTCATTTTCAGGAAGTTTAGAGGAATTGTTTTCTATGTTTACAGGCGCGCAATGTGATAATTTGTTTATATCCTGGCTTCCTGTTTCAGGTTCTCCATCCCCTGTTTCTTTGTCAGTTTCAGCATTTATTAGTGATTTTTTCACAAGTAACTGTTCATCCATGACTGTTTTATTGCTCTCTGTTGTATGAGGTATATTACATGTTGTAGTGTTTGGTAATGCAGCTACTTTCTGTTCCTTTTCAGAATCTAAAAGGTTAAACCTGAAATCCTGACCTTTTGGCATCATATTTTTGTTTTCCTTAGTAAATAACATATTTGCCAGGCCAAATCCTGCTGACCTTGCTTTATTATCATCCTTAGTACTTTCTTGGGAAAATAATGAGAACACATCAGAATGGCTTTTGGAGTCAGATGGAACAGTTGTTGCTTTCGCCTGATTTGCTGTAGCTGCTGGGCTTAAACCACCGAACATGGAAATCAGACCTTTTCCAGCAGAGTCTTTAGCTTGAATACTATCTGACAAAAAACTCCCGAATGAAAAGGAACCGATCTGTTTGGCATCTGCTGAACTGTTTCCTCCTAACAACGAAAACAAACCTTTTCCTGGTGGTTCTTTTAAAGTTCCTGATGGGATTTCTTCACACCTTGACTGGGAATTAGGTCCAGCAACCCCAGAGAAAAAACTTTTACTAGTCTTTTCCTTCAGTCCTGTGGCACTAGAAATAATCCCACCAAATATTCCACCTGACTCAGGGGTTGAATCTTGGGAATAGGAAACATTATGTCCGGACATCAAACCTGGTGCTGTTTTCTGGGGGGTAGTTTCCAGAGTTAAAGCTAGTGGAGATGTGGATAAATTAGGAGCACCTTCAGACAAAGCACATGTGGTGTCAGCAACTAAAATACCTTGTTTGGAAAAAGCAGACATGTCTGGACAAGCTGAACTTGGACTTAAAGCCAGTTCTTGACCTAAGGTTTCATTTACGCTAGATGTTTCCATTCCACTCAGAGTAGAAGGTTGTAAGCCTCTAAGTTCTTGAGTTGGAGCGCTGGACATGGCCAACAAACCGCTATGCAATTGAGCATCAGGCAGGGCAACACTAGTGCAGCCTGGTTCCAGCTGAATAATGTCTGAGAGGGAATCATTTTTGATTGATGACTTATTACAGTGTTTATTTTCTATAGGGGCTGATTCAGAGGTTGAAACCACCTCTGATACCTTAGACTGAGGTTCAGTCTCTGCATTTGGATGTTGATTTGGTTTGCCAAACACTGAGAATAATCCTTTTGCGGTCCCTTCATTACTAGTGGAGCCTGATAAAAATCCACCCAAAATAGATGTTGTTTGAGGTGAAGAATTCTGTTCTGTAACAGAACCACCAAACAATGAGAACAAACCTTTCTTATGTGGCTCGTTTTGAGGCACTGATTTTTTAATATTGTCTGTCTTTTTAGGTTCGCATTGTTGTTGCCCTGCATAAAAACCTGACCCATCAAACTTTTTGTTCCCCTGCACCTCTTGGAGTACAGCTGTTGTTTGAGTACTTGATGACGGTTGTGAGGTTGAGCCTCCAAACATAGAAAACAGACCTTTTACTGGACTCTCATTTGAGGTTGATAGTCCACCTAATAAACCACTAAAAAGAGATCCCGTCTGCTGGGATGTAGGATCTTCTGAGCCTGTAGGAGGTTGGGTTGCAGAGGTGTTACTTGTGTGCTGAGGGATGGGTCTGTCTTCTGTTATATTCAGTGGAGGATTAGGATCATTATGTTTTGGCAATACTTTAAGAATTGGCATCTCAGTTGCTAGAGGAGATACAGAATCTGAGACATGTGCTGTTGACCCAGCTTGTACAGAAGGCTTTTGTTCAGTTTGGTTGGGATTAAAAATAAAGCGTAAACCAGAACCAGAAGAATCTTTTGATATTCGGGAAGTTTGATTTGCAGATGCACCTGCTGCTGTGCTGGCACCAAACAAGGACAAAAATGTATTGCCTGGTGTGTTCTTGGCAGAACCATCATCCACTTGATCGTCTGTACTCAAGATGTTTTGAGATGATCCTTGTGAACTAGACCCACAAAACATAGATAGGAGTCCTTTACCCTGATGTTCATCTTTAGTTGTGTTCCCAGAAATCATATTTCCAATAGAGCCAAAAAGTCCACTTCCTGGTTTGTTAAAGGAATTTAATTTCTTTTGAGCTGGTGGCAGGTTTTCAACACCATCAAAAATGGGTCCCTTCGATGAACTACTGGCAAAAATTTGCGATGCACTCTTAACTGCCAGTTTCTTCTGGGATTTTTGTGACACTTGGATGTCTGACTGACTTTTATGACACAGTTTGGTTTGTGTGGTAGATTTTTGTATGTCTTCAGATGTCATTGTGATATTATGAGCATTGTTTGTGTCCTTAGAATCCTGTATAGAATCACCTGCAACAGTCTTTTGTAAATAGGTCTCCCTTAATGACAACTTCGTGTCAGAGTTTTCTATATTTAACAAGTCTACTTTTGACTCCATACACCTAGACATTCCTTTATCATCGGCGTTCTTTTTAATATATTGAGGGGACTTGAGAGGTTCCAGGTTCGGCTCATTCTTTTCAACTGCAGCTTTAAAAAAACTGAGGAACCCTCCTTGAGGCTGTTTCGATGTCTTTTCTTCAAACTGGGCATTTAGAGACAGAGCAGATTTTGTAGGTACAGTAGCTAAGTTTACAGATTCTTCTTTGTTTTGTGACTCGAATGGAACATAAGAAGACTGCTTAGACAATGTGGCTTGCCTAGCTAGCTTAGGCTTTTGAATTGCAGTCTGGGAATTTACAGAGGATGCTGGTGTCTGTGGTCTAGAGGTCACCTTTTCTGTAACCTTCAGATTAGTCCTTTGTGATGAAGTTCCTAAAGCCGAATCATCCTTTATGTTTAGTGATTTTATATTCTTAAATTCTTTTAAGGGTTCTGGCTTGATCTGATGGTCATTATGCATTTTGTTTGTGCCCTTCACTTCTCTAGAAATTTTATCTTCTTCAGAAATAAAGGATGTTCTGCTGACAGATTCTGGAATTTTTCCAACTAAAGAAGACAATAGTGAGGTTATCTTCTTGATAGACCTATTAGGTTGCTCCACTCCAGGCTGAACATTCTTTCGCCATTCTTCTTCCGATGTTTTATCTATATGCTTCACTTGCATTCCTGTGGATGAGCGTCGTCTGTGACGGGGTTGGTAACAATTGTACGTTTCATCTGATGATGGGGCAGTTGCAGCAGTTGGATCAGAAGAAATATAGACTTTTTGAATAACCTGTTCGTTCAATTCTCGGCCATTCACATTTCTGCGATTAACTGAGAGATCCAGAACTTCAAAACCAGGATCCACATGAGCCATAGAATTCTGTGGCTGTTGTCTATCAATCCTAACTTTGTTTAGGTGATATGAAGAAAAATCCATGGCATACTGCTTTTGTGCTAGAATTGTGCTTTCAAACATCTGAGAGAAACGTTCCAAGTTTAGATTCATAACATTATTACCTTTCTTATATGCATCAGATAGATCAAGTGGTGAGTTAAAGAGCTCACCCTCATTCTGATCTTGACCTGGCAACCATAAAAGCTCATCCTCATTGAAGAGGGGGATTTTAAAGCCACACACCATCACCATTTCATCGTGGAACAAAGCACTAGGATAGTTTTCAGACATCTGACCACTTGCCCATAACTGTTCATCTGGAGTACACGCATAAACATTCTGACCAGATTCATCTGTCAGCAAAGCGTAAATATATTCATGATCAGTGTAGACATAGTAGCCACAATCTCCATCATCTGCAGGCCACCACATACCTTGCTCTAAAAGAGATATCCATTGTTGATACCATTCTGAGTCTTCAAAATATCCATAGTCTTCCGTATCCACATCAGATGTGGGATAGGTATAGTCATTATGATATGTTGAACCAGGAAAGTCATCACTATTCCAAGGTTGTCTACACGATTCCATGTAGTCTTGCTCTCGGTTAGCTGCGAAAGTCAAATTTGATGGATTTTCTTCATAATAACCTTCATTAAAATATACACTGCTTATGCTATAACAGCTGTCCTCACTTAATGAATGCCAACTGTTATGTGTAGCATTAAATTTTTTGCTTAAATTTAGGGCACCTAAATTGCAATAGTCATGAGACATATCAAAACCACCATGGTTGCACATTCCTTGCATATTTAAATCAGTGGGCTTGTCCATGTGACACCTTTGTTGCTTAGGGGTCTGTCCAAAACTGCTATAAAATGGTATACAGGGTTGTGAGGACCAATACCCTTGATATCCATCCATTTTAATGTCGGTCAAGGATTGAGAAAAACCATATGATGTTTCTCCCCTTGGTGGGTGTCTGTATTCCCCTGGATAATTTCCATGAGCTTGGTCATCCATCAGTTGGTGCTGAAAAGAATTTTCTTCTAGGTTTAATCCACACGAAGCATAAAACTGGTTGCTTTTACAGGCATTAATTTCCGCCAGACTATATACAGAATGAAAGCTCTGTCTCCGATTTTGTTGAGGAGTCAATACTTGGGCTGTGGGGTCTAGAGGGCAGGAATTTATGCTCTGAGTACTGTATGAAATAGTCTTCATATGACTGGAGCAAGAAGCTGCTAAAGTCTTCTTTTGTAAATGACCTGTGCTACTTGAAGTAGAGGTTAATTTCATATGCTGTGACTGTGCAATATCTGAGGATGATTGTTGCCCAGCTTCAGGGTAACTAGAGGTTTTGTGTAGAACATTTTTATTATTCTTAGGGATGACCGAATCAAACATGACTCTTTCATTGGCTTTGTTGTTTAGTTCTAATTTAGACTTTGAATTATAATCTTTGGAACTGGTTTTGAAAATCTTTTGCATTTCAGATTGCATAATTTGCTCCCTAGGTCCAGATGGTAATACTGAAGTGGAATTCCTGTTGGGATCTGGAGGTTGAGATGGGTGTCTACGCGATGAGAGGTTTTGTATTGGTGCAACATTCTGCAAGCTATTTTGTTTTTGATAACGCAAATTTGACTTCATTTGTGTTGCATCTTGTCCTGATTGACATTGTTGTTTAGGCATAGCAGGTTTGTTCTCTAAAGGATTTTGAGTCTGATTTTCAGGTTTTTGTTGATTAACATTAGGAGGATTGTTAACAGTATCTTGTGTTGATATACACTCAGCTGATTCTGACACATTTTCAGTGGAAGCAAATTTGAAAAGTCCAAAAAGAAGTCCCCTATTTTGATTGTCTTGCTGAGATGCATTTTCACTAGAACAATTTGGGTCTACTGTGTCTTTTGGTTTTCTTAAGTGATCATTTGTGATTTTAGACTCTTTTGGATTATCTTGTCTCTGTGAATTTCCTTTTGATGGATTATTCTGAGGATTAACATTACCTGAGGTGTATGGTTGCTGTTGTGTGTTAGTCCACCTACTTTGGAGCTTATCTATTGAAGCTAATTTAAAAAGCCCAGGAAAAATACTTGGTTGCTGAACAGATTCAGGCTCAGGTTGACAAGTTTGCTCAGAGGTCTGGATTTTTGTGAAGCTTTGTTCTTCATTTTGAGATTGGTTTGATGCTCGTCTTGAGAGATTCTTGCTCTGAGCAGCAACAGACATTTCATCTACAGAAGCAAATTTTATGATACCAGAGAACAAACCCTGTTCAGACTGACTCGATTTAACTTCTTTTGCATTTTCTGAGTAAGTGGATTTAAATAAACTAGAAAATAAGCCATGTGGTTCTGCTTCACAACTGGACTGCTCTTGAACCTGGACTGCACTTGGTCCTTGTTGCTGTTTTGATTCTTTCACTGGGTTTTGTTGTTCACTATTTAATGTGTTCTGTCTTGAACTATTTGGTTGTTGAATGTTCTTATTCATTACCCTCTGGTCTTGTAAAACAGCAGTCTGAACATTTTCATTTATTGTTGACTTGAAAAGACTAGCAAACCACCCGGTTTCTGCAGTTCCCCTAGCATGGGTTTGGGGATGTTCTATAGGCTTTACAGGCTGAGATCTGGCTGGGTCATTTTTTGGAGAGGTAACCTTGGTTGCTGTATTTTTTCCAGCATGATCTGGATTGAGTGGGCATTGCTGGTGACTTTTGGACACTTCACCCAACTCCGATAGAATTTTGCTCTCGACTGTTGGGGGCTGCTGAGCTCTTTCTGATGCAACAGAAGGAACTTGTTTTAAATCTTTAAGTGAAGACGTGGGCTTATTCTCAGGATGTGATCTAAACAGAGGAAATACAGTTTGTGTTTGATGCTGTGGAGGGATAGAAGGCATTGCTGGGATCAGAGAACTAAATTTCCCTAAGGGATGAAAAAATCCCATATTAATGCTTGACCTTTGTGGTGGCGTCTCTGAAGGTTCTGTTTTAAGGTTTGTCTCTATGGAAGAAACCTCTATTTGAGATTCTTCAGTTTTAATAGGCGTATTATCTGTATGCTTCAGACTGGCTTTGATAACGTTGATCTCATCTTTTGGCAGTGCATCCTGGTTGAAGTCTTTTAAAGAACTTGTGATGGAACTGTGATGTCTCTCTAGAGATTCTACTGAAAGAGTCACTTTTCCCATCAATGAGCTTATAGAATACTTATCTTTATCTCGATTATAACATAGTGTTTCATCGCTATGTTGTTTCGTGTCTATATGACTTTTTGGTGGTGTCTGGTGAATAATGTCTTGGTCTCCCTTGTTATCCTGGGGTTTGAAAGGCCTATCAGGTGGAGCCTCTTGATTTGGGGAAACGACAGCTACTGCTCCTGGACTTGGAGATCTTGACATAAAGGAGAACAACTTTGAAAAACCAGAGGTACCAGAGTTTGGGGTTTGTGCATCGCTTCTTGTTTCCATTGAACTCGGTTTTACTTTATCAGTAAAGGAGCTAAACAGAGAGTTCACAACATTCTTCATGCCTGATGATTCTTGTTCTGCAACAAGGCTTTCTTTGACTTCTATTACTTTCTCTTCTTTCAAACCTTTAGAAGTAATACCTTCCTCATCTCCAACAGATTCAGTCCTCGCACTGCCTTGGGAGGACAGCCTTGATTTGCTAATTCTGGGCAAGGAGCCATACTTGCTAATCTCCTCCTCTTTTTCAGCGAGATATTCTGATACGGTGTCAACCAGGCACTGTAGTTCATCTATTGGATCAACATACTCATCACTTGGCTCCTCCACTGGTGACAGCATGACTTCGGAGCCCCAGCCCCCTAATTTACCTCTCGTACTTTTCTCATCATAATATGATGCAAGATACTCATTAGGATCCTCATATTGGAAAGTATATGGCTTGAAGTGATTAGTTTTAGAATGAAATGTATTTGTTAAAGATACAATATCCGCAGACTCCTCTTCAGACCGTTGTATCTCATCAAAGCCCTCCGAGTTAAGGCCACATCTCTTTAATCTGTTTTTTACTTCTACACCATAGGCCAAATGGTCTTTCAGTGTATTCTCCAGCGTGCCTTTTGCTCTCATTTTGGTCTTAAAAAACAAGCCATTTTTGTATGGTTTTAGACAAGACATCATGTTTTCATCCTCTTCTTCCATTTCTGCAACCTGTTGCAACACAAGCGCTCCTCTTTTCTGACGCAAAAGATTTGGATTCAAAAAGTCTTCCTCAATGAGTTCTGCATCAGGTTTGACAAATTCTGCTGGCTTCCGAAACTTTTTTCTTCGTCTACGATCAATTGTGTCATAGCCCCCTGGGTACATTGCATGTAATGAAGATTTGCCTGTGGTTTTAAGAGGCTGGCTAATAACAGAATTTTCCCCTTTTCTCAATTCAAGTGGAATGATATCACTTTGACTGCATTCTCCCTCATTCCATTCACAATCTTCTTTATTCAGAACATTTCTAGATCTTGTTTCACCCCAACTACCATATTTGGTCTCCCACTCCTCTGCTTCAATACCAGAATTTATTGGAATTATTCTAACTCTTCCTCTCAGATTTGGGTGTCTAACATAAAGTGAGATGTTGATTAAAGGATAAACAGAACAAAAGACAAAAGAAAGAGAAACAAAAAATAAACATCAAACACAAAACCAAATCAAATTAAGAGCAAACAAGCAAATTATTGAGGGTTTGTTTTTCAACTCTGCGGTCATTTATCAGTTTCAATGCTGGCAAGTTAGGCTTATTTTATAAAGGAAAAGAGATTATATAAAAAAGCCAATTTAAAGATTGTCTGTAAATATAACTTGTTAAAAACAAAAACAAAGGTTTAAAATCATCAAAATAGCTTGTATAAATTAAAATTTCCATTATCCCTCATTATTCCGTCCATCTGGTTCACTTTTAATTTGTCTGTTTTTTCTTTCTGCTTCCCTTTACTGTCTGTCACCAAACTGAACCTGATGTTTCTAAAACTGTTTTTGTTTATCCTCACTAACATTTGTTGCATCCTGCACTTTATAATACAGATTTTTGTCATATTTCGTTCTATAAGGCTCATTGAGATTGAGATTTTACAATTCTTTTGAAACTGCTTGTTGATGTCATTAAACATTGGTAACGAAAGCTTTGCAAGATCACAGTTAAAACTTACCTTCCCAGTCAAATAATGGGGAACAAACACAAAAAATGTTTTTAGACTTATGTTGTTCTGTTTAAATTCAGTAGCTAGATTAGCGTTAATTAAAACCTGTTAAAAACCTACATTTGTTAGATATGAAAAAAAGTGGAGTTTGTTGGACTTCACCTGCTGGGATGATTATCCCTATAGTCCAGTTCAAAACTATGCACTGAGTCTGTGCAAGAGTCCATGTGTGGCTGGAAATGTGTTCCTACAGGATACTGGTGTGTAGAGGAGTTGGGCTGTGCTGTGGTATGGTAGCGAGGGGGGAGACTGTTGCTCGTCTCACTCCTGTAATCACTGTCCCGGTCATCCACAGCACTGTCCAAATCATCCAATGCTGTAGGTTTGAGAAAACAAACTTATTAAAAGCAGAAGATTGAGGTTCGGTTCAAAGCTAAACATCACCAAATCTATGTTGATCTTTACTATAATTCATAACTAGGGTATGTCATTTACAAAATAAAGCCATGATATGCTTTACAACTTTAGGTCTGTCATAAAGGCCTATATAAAAAGGGTCTCTTGAGATGTGATCATGCATGGCCAAAATATGCATGCAAAGCATGATTTAACCACTCAGCTTGATGGGTCTTAAATTATAAATAATATACAAATAAGGCACTTTATTAAGGAACTTGTCTCCTTATCTCTATTGTATTGTAAATTATATAATAATTTGATTATTTGATAAGTCTCATCCCTAAAAAGCAAGCCAAAGTGACAATTGCACAAAAAAAAAAAAAATTTAATTAAAAAAATAAATAAATAAAAAATAATAATAATTATATATATATATATATATATATATATATATATATATATATATATATATAAAATTATTAATATCTTTTTTTAAATCATTGTTATCTGTTTGGTTTTATTAGGAAGAATCCTTGTGGGGACCAAGGCCCAATGGGCGACTAGGCAAAAATCACAGCAGAATCCTGCCACTTGGTAGGTGAAAAAGAAGCAATCACATTGTGATAATAATAATCTAATACAGTTATGTCCTTTTACATGCATCTAATATAATTAATAATGGCTCAAGGATAGTTTACAATAGTCAGGAGAAACATGCTCATCGTACAAACTTAGGGTGGAAATAGAGGATTTCATATGAAAAAAGGAGGAAATAAGGTTATATTAAAGGTTTGCACTGCACAGTTCAACATCTACACAATTTAATCACAGCTTGAACCAGTTTCTGAATCAAGTGTCTGAGGGGAATAAACTGTGCAGTTCAGAGGGTTAACAATAGGAATGTTCAGGAACAACAGGGCAAATATGCATTACATACTCTGTTGCTCGGCCCATCCAAAATAGTCACCTGGTAAATCAAACATCAGAGAGGGGAAAAGAGATTTACTGTAACAGAATTTAGCAGGCAGACTTATGCAAAGCTTTCAGAAGTCATTATACATCCCAAAAAAATTGGATAATGAAATAGGCATGGATGTGAGGTTTAAAAAAAGCAGCACAGTGAAGAGCTTTCGATAGGAACATAGTGGTGGATATTCCTGACATTATACTGGTGACATGCAACAGTGATTGAAAATGACTGCCATCTAGTGTATAAAGGGAAGAATTACTCACAGCATTGAGAGACTGCAAAGGGCAGTGGGTGTCTGACCCCATCATCCTGAAGTGGATACTGAAAAGTAAAAAAGTGAGTTTGAAAACAAAAACACAGATAACACAGACAAGTAACACATGCAATACTGCATAAATTAAATAATTAGATTCAATGATTTCATCTAGTAATATATATATATATATATATATATATATATATATATATATATATATATACATACACACACACACACACACATATATATATACACATACACACACACACACACATATATATAAAAACAGAGGCAAAAATCATGTATAAAAACTTTTTACTGTTACTTAAATGATATCTTTGCGTAATTTTACTGTCACTTGAGTAAACTGTCTTCTGTACACCACCAATCTATGTGTTTTTAGTTGATTGCGTCACCTGATCATGCATCCCCATTGCATTGATGCTCTCCAGTTTGTTAGACCAGTATCGGGCTTCATCCTCTGGGATTTCTTTGAAATAAAAAAAGCAAACCTCTTTATAAATACTATAATTTAACATTTATTACATTTACACTGTACTACAGTTATCACAAACTGGCTGGTTAAGAACCATTCTCACTGTGATATTATGTGATATTTCACGGCCTTTTCACTCTAAATCTTTATCACTCTGTTCTGTAAACTTTAATTTTTGAGTATGATTGAAGCGATTCAGGACAAAAGTAAAAAGTAAAATCAATCAACCTAATGCTAATGCATCCCAACAGGGGGCAGCAGGAGACCAAATATTTTATGTCCCAATTCGTTGACAGCTTGGCATCCACAGCAAGAATGACTGACTTTAATTTTTAAATGTAATAAGTGACATGGTTACCATAAAAAGTAATCAATTAAATAAAACAAAAGCAATTTGATAAAGCTGCTTGGAAGATAAAAGTGTTAAATCATATACAATAATAAGATGTCAAGAAATCATGTCAAGAAATAATAAGAAGTCAACATAAAGATTTTGTTTAAAAAAATAAAATAAAAAAAATACCTTAAGATAAATACATATAAAAAAATAAATAGATGTAAATATTTAGTAATTTTGATCTTCATGTAAGATGTACATAAAAGACATTCCATTTAAGCCAAATGCTACTTTAGAATGTCAGTCCTTTCTGACAGGCACTATCTCCTTATATTCATTTAATGGTGAACAGACCATTTGGTCCTGTATCAAAGCCTTTGAAGCTGCAGAGTCCACTAAAGACAGACAAGCATGAAAAAATCACTATGGCTTCAAAGCGCCTAGATGAAACGAGTGGCCTTATGAATGGGATCAATCACAGTCTGGGTTATCCAAGCAAGCAAGTAACATTAGAAGACCTTAAACTTTTACCACTGACCTGCAGGTCACCACTAGCACCCCAATAAAGCAAACAACATTTAGATGAAATATATAATTATTTCGGCACGGTGGCTTAGTGGTTAGCACGTTCGCCTCTCAGCGCTAGGGATTCCCGGTTCGAATCCCCATCTGGGTGGAGTTTCCATGTTCTCCCCGTGTCTGCGTGGGTTTCCTCCGGGTTCTCCGGTTTCCTCCCACAGTCCAAAAACATGGATCAAGTTAATTGAAATCTCAAAAAAAATTGCCCCATATAGAGTGTGTGTGTGAGTGAGTGTGTGCACAGCGATGGATTGGCGCCCTGTCCTGGGTCTATCTGCCCAGCGCCCGAGACGTTCTCCCCTGGATGGGCATGGGGAACCCCACCGCGACCCTAATAGAGTATAAGCGGGAGATAATGAATGAATGAATGAATATAATTATTTCATCATTCTAATGCCCAGAACCTTCTCTTCTTAATAACTCCCGAATCACATAATGTCTTTACCTGACAGTTACAAATATAAACATGCTACTTTCCCTTATCTGTATATTATTTGAATCTGTGTATTTGCAATAATTATCCCCCAAAAAAAGAAAATAACTGACCATATTTAAGCACAATACATTTTGAGCTGACATATTTCTTTAAGGGGGCACATGACTTTCAGAAGCTATTTTAGCCTTGATGACATTTAAGCAAATCAATGAAAAAATGTGGACTGAAGGAACAGAATGCATTAGACACAGAGACCAGCATTAAAAGAACAACACCTGGGGTATTAGATGTAACCAAATTGTCTTAAAATTCAAATTATAAATGACAACCACTAATAAAAAAACATTTACAAAGACACTAAATTTAGAATTTGTTATGAAGACCAGACATCTTACCAAAGGGCAGCTCAAAACGAGCATCCAGAAGCACACGGTGTGATGTGGGGTTCTTTGTTCCACAGATTTCATCAGCTTTCATTAAAACCTCTGAATGTAGAGTCATCCATTCACCAGGACCTTCCTAAGATGATTAATGAGAAAGCAATTGATAGAAAAATGATAAGAAAATAAATTAAGATAAGTTAATACATTGTTTAATCAGATTTTTTACTGAGCCTATATTATTTTTAAAAGTATTAAATTAATTACTAACAACCAACGTAAATATTCGGTCAAATTAGCCTCAATTAGATTCAATTTTGTATAAATATTCGATTCTGAATTCTGAATAACCCTTACCTCTTCTGATTGGCAGATGCATTTAAGAGGCATCCACGCCGTTCCCAGCATTGTGTCCCAGATTAAACCTTTATTCCAAACCTCCACGATGAGACCCAGGTCCAGCCGGCTGATTTCACTGGAAACACAAATTGTAGTCCATGTTATATTGAAGTGTTTTATTTATACACATTAAATATTAGGATTTAAATGTTATTGGACAGAATATATATATATATAAAAAAAAATTTTTTTCCTCTGAAAAAAAAAAAAAAAAAAACAAACTACAAACTTCAGATTTATAGCTCAACACTCTCACCACTGACGTACCACAGCCTGCATAGGGCAACCGGCAGAAAAATACCCTACACAGAATGTCAGTTCATCACAGGGCAGATATATAAACATGTTCGCTCATACATTCACATCCAGAGGCAATTGGGAAAGTAAACTCCTTCAGTTACAGGAAGTGCATGCAAAAAGGATACTTACCACAGTCATTTATGACCACTTTTGAATATAGATATTAATATAACTTATTTTATTCTACACCTCATATTAGCAAACTGATGTAAGCAGGAACCATTTCTCATGTTATTTTACTTCAACCTCTCAAAGCATCTTAGTTAAACCTAATCAAAGAAAGCGTAGGAAGAATGTGTGCAGCTCCACATTAAAGATCAGTACTAATTAACATGAGCTGCAGCTCTTTGGTCTCATAGCTTTCAAAGACACCAGGTGCATCAGAAACAACAGGCATGACTGACACACACACACGGCTGCTCGCCAGTGTAACAGCAGATTACATCAATGGAAAGACAGGCTGATATCAATAGACCTATTAGACATTGTGTCCTAAAATTTTTTTTGAAATGAGTAAAAAAGAATTTATAGAGGTATTTTCCATTTAATAAAAATATTTAAAATTATATATAATGAGAAGTATGTAATTACACCAATTGGACTTAATATTATTGTAGTATTTGAAACTTGCACAAAGAGAAGAAACACATTCTCTTCTCACAGCAGGAACAGTCTTGAGTCCTTACCATGTGTAAATTGCATGTTCTCCCTTTGCCCGCATGTGTTTCCATTCACAGTCCTTCCATAAACATTCTGTTAACTGGTAAATTTATGATGTTCCATTGGTACTAGGTGTAAATGTGTGCATGTGTCAGTGATATACACTCATTCATAAACATGAGCAATAAACTACATGAAGTGCATAAATATCTTCCACTGAGTATCAGCAATAACTTTTTGTTACATAACCTCGTCTGGCCGGATGATGATTAATAGGAGCAGGTTGCTTTTCAAACAACCATTCATCTCTGCATTTATGAATAGGTTGTATAAAAGTGCTGCACCGTAAGAGAAGCCATTTATTATTTATTAACTATCAATAGTCTTTTAAGTGCAAAAAATAGGCTATTCCCTGAGGATAAAGCCTACAGAGGATAAGCTCACGTGCATATGTTTATTTATTTATCTGTCATCACACAAAATACACAGATCAAAATAACTGCTGATTGAGGTTCCTAAAGAGAGAATAACTGTATGTCTGATTTTGCATATAGATGCTAAAATGGTTTGTAAATACTCTCAGTGCTTAAATAAACAATAGAGTCTAACAAATACATTTATGTAGCACATTTCAAAATACAAAACTGTTACAAAGCAGCTTTACACAAATTTAAGATGTAGCAGGTAAAAAACAAACATTGGTTATATAAAAAATAATAATAAATAAATAAGAACATTAGAAATACAACAGAGTCAATGAAAGTATAATGAGAGAGAAACCACAAAAATTTGTTACTGTAATGAAGCACAACCTGTTAGAAACGGCATGGCTTAAAGCCACAGAAGCAACATCGACTTAACAGTCCCATAGACAAGGCTATGTACATAATAGTTCTTACATATAAACAGGTAATAATGGTCAGATAATCATGTCATAATCACTGGCATTTTTGCATGTGTACTGTGTGTTAAATATTAATATGCATTTTTTGAGATGAATTACTGGCAAAACTGTAATGTCTTTCCAGATTTTGTTTAGCAGATTGGTGCATATCCCGTCTTTCACCTGCTAAACAGAAGAAAGGAGTGGTGCAGCTGTTAGCTGAAAGCAGTTCAGAGTGATAAACCATAACATAGACCAAACCACCCTGATGTGTAACAAACACACATGCTCACCTGCAATCACACTTAATTTAGAGACCGAGAAATAATATTAACATTAATGGAAAACATAAAAAACTTTTTTTTTTTTACTTAGCAAATTGTACTTAATTTAATTACTTTAATTGTTGAATTCTACCTAATATTTTCATTCATTCATTATCTTCTACTTTATCCTATATTAGGGTCGTGGTGGGGTTCCCAATGCCCATCCAGGGGAGAACGTTTCGGGCGCTGGTCAGACACACCCAGGACAGGGCGCCAATCTATCGCTGGGCACACACTCACCCACACAAACACGCACACATACACACTCTATATGGGGCAACTCAATTGACTTGATCCATGTTTTTTGACTGTGGGAGGAAACCGGAGAACCCGGAGTAAACCCACACAGACCCAGGGAATCCCTAGCGCTGAGAGGCGAACGTGCTAACCACTAAGCCACCATGCCGCTACTTAATATTTATTAAACTAAATTAATTTATAATTTCTAGTTTATGTTGTTGTTTACCACGTTAGCCTCACCACACCACACAAAAAGGATGATTCCCCTAGATGTACATGTTCGACATGTGCAAGCTATGTGCAAGCTTCATATAAAAATGAAGGTCTAAAGTCCAAATTTTAATTAACCAGTAAACTAATCAGTAAGTCAACAGACAGAAATAGAGCAGGGCCATCAAGTCCACTTCTGTCTTGAGAATTACACACATCATGTGTGATATAATAAAAACAAACACATACACAGACATGATGGCATACACACATGCATGCACACACACTGTTTTCATCATTAGGAGACTATTCTTTCATTAAACATGCAAAGGATTTGAAATGTCACTATTATTTTGACCAGTACAAAAGTGAGACTCTACATCAGCAGACACTAATATTGATACCCTGGCATAAAGGGTGTTGAAGCAAGGCCCTTAACTCTTATTGCTCCAGGGATGCTGTATAACCATTCCGGTGTTCTGATCCCAACCAAGTTAAGATACTTGCATGTCATTTTAAATAAAAGCGACTGCTAAATGATGTGTATTTGTATTAAATGACACCACAAATTACTTACATATTATATTTAATCATTATATTTCTGTAAATACAGTACAAGACGTTTTAAAACAAAAGGAATATTTTTTATATACTCAACCGGATATATGCTGTCTGGATTATTTTTAATTACCAATAAGATTTATATTACTCAAACATCTTTATATTCTGCTTCTTTTTCAATTTTAAGCAGAATCCCAAATTGGTTGAAAATGAAGTTAATAATGGCATTAATAGGTTGGTTATTAATAGTCTATTTACTTAGAGAATATACTTATTTGAATGTTACCTCATACACCATCTAGGTCATTATTATGTATATCTTCCCCAGCAGGACTGTAGCAATGTGTGTTTAAGAAACAGGTATAAGATGCTCTGAGCTGATAAACCCAACCTACTGATTTTAGACTTGATAAACCATGTTATCTGACTATCAACATAAGTGTAACAAGCTTGTGTCTGTGTGAGTGTGTGTGTGAGTATTTGGGTGTGTGCCAAAAAGAAAAATATAAATTTACAGTATAAAAACCAAACTGTTAGGTGGTTGGAAGTATCATACTACAGTAAAAATAGAATGTGTCATATTTAATCAGAAACATAAAAAGTTAAAAGGGGTTGCATGCTTTCAAGCACCACCATTAATAATATTAATAATAATAATAATACTTATATAATAATAATACAGTACAATATAGCTCATGATATTAAATCACAAACCGCATGTCCATGTTAAAAGGTCATAATCAAATAGAATATTAAATGAATAAATAAAATAGTAGAATAAAATATACATAGACTTACAACATGAAATCCTGCTCCCAGCACGGCTGATCCCCCCGCACTGTGATGGTCGTGCTCTTGACATTTTGTACCTTTAGGGTCACATAGGCATTGAATTTATCTAGTAAAAAAATTTAATAAAAAAAAAACAAACAAATAAATAAATAGTTACATTTGAACCTCAGGGTCACTATTTTTTTTCCCAACATATTTTACAAAGAACAACAATAACACACAAATAAAGAGAAGTCTAAATGATTTTAATTACCAAGTAAACAACCTATTAAACCTTCAAATAACAGTCGAGCTACAACAAAACACATAACCTAAGAGCCCTAAGCAAATAATGCTATTGTGATAACTGCAGTAATATTATGTAAATGATAGAACTGGGATTTATTTAACTGTTGTCCAAAAGAGAGAATTAATATTTGGGATACTGGATTACCAAATATTAACAATACTAAACAATGAATTATAATAACTAACATTTGTAAACAATATAATAAATAAACCTGTAAATATGTTGTGGCAGGAAGCCAGAATTTTCATATATGACTTTAAATCAGACTTCACAATCAAATCACGCATTTACCCATGTGTAGAAAAGTGTTCATCACAGATATAAATATCAGCTTGTTGGCTAGTTTGCTCTTGTCTTCTTTTAATTTAAAATAAAAAAACGAGTTAAATTAAATTGGCCATAAACATATGTTTTTATTATTTTAGATCTTATTTTATAAATCTTATTCTAAAAGATTACATCAAGCAACAAAAGTCAAAAATTATAAATGGTTTAGCAATGGTAGGGGCTTAATAGCCTGTAACAAAGACTTTGTGTCCCATGATTAATTGTTTTTTTTTGGGGGAAAAAAAATTTAACAACTCCAAAACAAAGCTAAACTTCATAGAAAAACAGAATGGAGCTTTATGTTATAATCATATATAAGAAGAAATAACTGGTTGTAACTCATTTAGCAAGGAAAAACGTTGTCAGTTACATACAGCTAGCTGAAAGCCATTCCTGAAGGTCTATTCTACGAAGAAAAACATTTTCTAAGACAGTCTTTAAGTTTTGTAAAATTTAATTGACTAAGCTTGAAACTGACAAAGAGCTGTCTTTGCTCCACAGGGCTGTTATTGAACATTACCATTAGTTTCCTGAAGGAGCCTACACAACAAAACCACTATTCACTTATATTCAAACACCATGGGAATTAGTGTAGATGCTCCTTTTCAGACACTCATTACATAACCGGGAGGCTTTTGCAAAATCAAAGACTTTAAAGCAGACATTAACAAAGATGACAGAAATCAAAACATAATATTCTCCTACCAAAAATCTATTTTGCTCATAATTCTCAAGTATTATATAAATGTTTACAGACTAGATCAACTGTACACCCACTCAAATAGGAAAGTATTTTAATTTTAATTATGTATACATTTTTACAGATGGAGGTCATTTTTACATCCACCCAAAATGTGATCTTAGTAATATCGAGTAGATGCAGCAGATTCTGGGTTCAACTTACAGGAGGGTAGGGAATAATTTTGCATCCTCTCATATACCACACATGTACTTAATATTGAAAACTGCCCATAGATATTAATCTAGGACTGTGTTTGTATGTCTACAATGCGTCTGATGTTTGAGCCCTTACTACCAAAAATAAGATATTTGATTGTTACATTGGGTTATGATGAGGGAAGCCTGAAACCAGCTTTGTGGCAGATTATAGTTGTGGCAACCCCTGTTCATAATGGATTAAAATGGTTGTGGCAACGATTTGTATCCATCACAAATGGACACAAATAATACAAAGAAAAATCATGACAGGATAAAGAAAACTGTTGTAGCTGAATCAGGTTTCTTAACATTTTTTGCAGCAACACCAGTTTAATATTGTTCATTTTAAAAACATGTTAATAGATTTGGTTTAAGTGCTTGATCATTTTGATCACATGTGTGATAAAATAAAGCCAGCCAGGAAGTAAGATCGTGTGGTATTGTTCTTGGCTTTCTCTCAAGTCAAACATGGTTGAATCAGCTGACTACAGTCATGTACAATTGTTTTTTTCCCTGGAGCTTAAGTAAACATGGCCACCAGCCTTGCCTTCTTTATTGACACTTGAGGTTTTTTTGTGTTGCTCAGGTCCAGGGTGTTTGCTTAGCTCTGTAAACTGTCGGCCCCATCATTTCAATAATGGCAATTACATTAATCATTACAGCAAAAACAATGTGGCTTTTGTATTAGGGTATTAATAATGTCACCCCCCTCAGATGTGTTTCACACCCACCCACATTATATATACACACATACATATATATACACATACACACATACATACATACACACACACATACATGTATGTATGTATTTATGTATGTATGTATGTATGTATGTATGATCTGAAACATATTTTTCCAATTGGTTCTTTTTTGCCCTCTGTAGTCTTGCCATTAATATTTTATAAGATTTCCATAAAGGCAGTCAATATGTGCTTGTTGTTCTGTCGGACACTTTAGTTGAAGCACGAGTGTTGTTGGCTGCAGTCTGCTTGACCAAAGGGGGGGGGGGGGTTAGGTGCTTTGCCCTAAAGTTCTTCAGCCATAGCACACATTCGGACCGTGAACCGAACCAGGAAACTTCAGATCGCAAAACTGATTCCTTAACCACAAGCCTACTATTGCCCCAAAAATATACACACATACATATGCTCCATATACTTCAGGGACACATGTAATTTCCATACTGGAAGTTGCTTTAATGTATATCTTTATGTAAAAAAAGTTGATGTAGATTTAAAACAATTATAAAAAAATAAAGTTAAGGTAAGTAAGGTGTGTTCTAGTCATTTAACCTGACTATACTAAAATAATAATAAAATAATCCAGAAACAAAGTACTAATTTAATAGTCTGTTGTTCAAAGTAAATTAAACCTCATACCACCATGCAAGACTATAGCATGAATCATAAGATTTCTTTTATGAAACACTTTTCAGACACTGAATAAACATTATGTTAAATCCTGGGTGTGGCACTGTAATGAACAAAGTAGAACATTTGTTGGTTTGACAGTTACACTGTAACGGGACAGGGATCTGTTAACATCATGGGCATTTTCCAGCATTCCCTCACTTCCTCCTGGTGGTGGAGTGAACATAGTCACATAGGGCTTACAAGAAGGCAAACAGTAGGGGATTTACAGAGAGGGAGGAGGGACTGAGGGATTTTAGCTTAACCTACAGTGATCTTATTTCTTCTATTGCGAGCCAAAGAGGGAGAGACAGGATTACAAAATAAAATGATGCGGTCACAACAACTCTGTCATTTTGGAATTTCTGTTAAAAATCTGTACATTATTAGGTCTTGTCCACCTTTTGTTGTTTTATATTGTGGTAAAACAAAACGTTTTGCCACACCTTTGCCTTAGAAACAACCTCAATTCATGTCAAAGAATTTTGTAATACAATTTTGAGTATGTCTGTAAGATCTTTTCGCATAAACAGGAAAGTATTTAAGAGGTCAAGCTCTGATTTACAATCGACATTTAAATTAATCCGAAAGTTGGGCAGTGGTGCTTCAGTGGTTTACATACTGCTACTCCCTGGATTACACTTCTTGTCCCTTACGCAAGGCTTTTTAACCCTTGATTATTTAATTATATGAGATCATAACAGAGTAAGGTTCTCTGGATAAAGGCCTCTGCCAAATGCTGTATGTGTAAATGTGTTTATTTTGTTTTCTTGTCTTTATAGTTATTAACTAAATGTATTATTACTAGTAATATAATAAATACTTTTTTTCCATGTATACAAAGAGTAAAGATCAAACAAAATATTTCAGCCATGTCCATCGCTTCTGTACCGTGATGATCAGATCTTGGGATCAGCACCATTTTCTAAAAAATACTTTGGTTGAGACAAAACCTTAATCCCTTTTCTTTGTCACACCAGGTCTTATGTTACTGATAACAAAAGTATGCTGTAATTCAGGAAAAGTGTAAATAAACACCTACAAATGGGACAAACGTCAGTGTACCTACCTGAACAACCCTGAAGCTTGGCCTTTTTTACTGAAAGAGAAAACAAAAAATAGAAAAAAAAAATTTTAAATCTCAACTTTATGTAAAGTTCCAAGAAAAAAAATGCCACTTTAGATCTTTTGATAGTTAATTTATACTTTGCTGCATTTTGTACTCACCACTGTATTGTGTTTTGTATATAGTATTACACTATTACACTTCAGTGATTTTACATTTCTTCTGAAGTTATGACTATTATTTTCATTTTCAAACTCTTTAAAAATTGTTCAAATTCAGACATGTCCTTTAACAACTGCACCATTTCCCTACTATTGTTTATGGCCCTCCAGGTATTTTTTCCAGTATGTTCACATGTCTGACCTCTGTATTTCTTTTCACTGACTATGAGATCTTTATACATGTTGTTAAAAAAATTTTGTTAAGAAGATTTAAGAACTTTTATTCCAATGGTATAAGAATGACAGTTAACAGACTGGAAATCAAACACAGAAACTGTATTATAAAATGATTTAATTATATTATATATCATGGTTTAACAGAAACTGCATAACATCCACACTTCTTCATTGCACTCGTGATTTTTCATCCACACTGCAACTATTATGGGATTGACTGCAATCTCCAGATTATTTTTCTGGGCATGGCTGGATTGGAGTGTAGCAGATGGATACCAGGATTGCACAAGATTCTATCAGGCATCACCGGATTATTAGATAACATAGTGCTTCAACGTTTTACTACAGAACTTTGTAAATAGAAATGTGTTAAATCTGGGATGTTTTAAAGTAGACAATGAACTTAACATTTTTTCTTCTATAATAGATCCACTAAGATCCTTCAGAAGAATGCATTTAAATTCAACCACACATTGTTTGTTTAGGGTATAGAGTTTAGTGTCAAGATAAGTGGGAATATATATAAATAAAATGTTATTACCCATCCTAAATAGTTAAAGTATGTGTGACATTGTGTATTAATTTGTTCAAACAGTATTAAACTGAATCTCCAGAAGAGAGGGAGCATTTCAGATGCTTACATCTTCAGTAATATTTTTACTGTCACTAGGTTTCCGCTCAGGTTTGATGGTATTAAGTTGGTGACATGGGATAATCAGTGCAGCTATTTCATCTCTTCACTTAGCTCATCATTAGTGAAGATGTGGCAGCTCAGTGATTGGCCATCAATCTGAAGTTTGTGGGTCCTTGGGCAATGCCCTCTAAAAATAACAACAATAAATTGGAGAGAAAAAGGAATTGAAAAAAGAGACTGCATGTTTTTTAATAAACTCTCTAAACTGTCCTAATGATNATTAAGTTGGTGACATGGGATAATCAGTGCAGCTATTTCATCTCTTCACTTAGCTCATCATTAGTGAAGATGTGGCAGCTCAGTGATTGGCCATCAATCTGAAGTTTGTGGGTCCTTGGGCAATGCCCTCTAAAAATAACAACAATAAATTGGAGAGAAAAAGGAATTGAAAAAAGAGACTGCATGTTTTTTAATAAACTCTCTAAACTGTCCTAATGATTTATGAAAATCTATTTTTCATATTTCCTACAAACACTAGTTCTGGTTTCTGATAAATAAAGCAAACTCTCCTCTGTAATACAAATACAAGCCTTAAAGAATGTTTCCAATGCATACATGGAAAAAACAATAAAGTTGACAGGAAAAAAAAACCTGAGCTTGAAAATTTTCCACAAATTTAGCTGCTGCTGCTGCTTAAATTGTAAACTTGCTGCTGCAGGTTAATGACGGAAACGGAATCCACACAGTCTGAAAAAAAAACATGCAGTCTCTTTTTTCAATTCCTTTTTCTCTCCAATTTATTGCTGTTATTTTTAGACCCAAACTGTTAAGAAGTGAGATATATATTTTTGAGAAAATATATTTTTAGTAATTTGTCAGACAGTTAATGCAAATAAAAGTCAATGTGAACTGTTTAATACTGTTAATAAAAAAGTTGACAATATAAACTTGCTGCTGCAGGTTAATGAAGGAAACGGAATCGGATAATGATTGCTCTTGTATTTTTGAAACAGTGAAACATTAAGAAACATCTATTTTTACTGACCCCACATTAACATAAAATTCATAATTAATATTAATTAACTGATCATTTATTTGGAACAATATAAATTATTGACTTAATTCAGTCCTTAAGTTAGAAACTTGGTACCTTAACAACTAAATTTCTTAAGAGTATTGTAATACTGGTACTTAGTCTAAACTATGAATGCAAAATGTAATCTTACACACAAGTTATAGGTTTTAATCTAACAAACAATAAAACAGACCAATTCTAATAACTAAACTTAAACAAGCTGGCAGATGTTTGAGCTTGAACTTAAAATATAATGTCAATTATTAATGAATACATTTTTTCTCCTAATTACATTCAGTATTGCACAGCAATACACTGTACATGTGACTCAGTGGTCAGTCCATGATGGTGTCAAACAATTATTGGCTCAAGGTCCTAACAGGGGCAGCTTGTGCGTGAACCTGGAACCTTCCAAGTGACACAGCATAACTCTAGCCACTGAGCAGCCACTACAGCTAATTAAAAATTCCACTCATGGTATAAGTATAAACACTTGATCTTGTTATGATCAGTGATGTAAGAAAGAAATGAGACTCCACCTACAGACATACAGGAAGTATGCAGCAGGAAACAGGCAGAGCAGATGAGACAGCATGGCTATAGCAATGGATAAAAGAATTTGCAAAAGCAAATCAAGGAGAGACACTGATGGATGAATTTAACAGATGGCCTAAGGATTACCACTCCAAACTCTCCCTCGCTTTCCAATTTCCCCCTGCATGATCATTCTGTATTCTGCCCTAATTCCCACCCTACTTTAATTTTCTATGTCCTATAAAACTATATGCATCACACCACAGTGTTTTTAAAACTACAAAACACCCTAATTTTGCAGTAAAGTAAGTTATCAGTGCATACACTTACATTACCTGCTAATATAATTAATTTATGCAATATGCTTAAAAAAAGTCATAGACTGAGTTCAATCCAAGGAATTATTTATTCATTCATTCATTATCTCCCGCTTATCCTCTATTAGGGTCGCGGTGGGGTTCCCCATGCCCATCCAGGGGAGAACGTCTCGGGTGCTGGGCAGATAGAGCCAGGACAGGGCGCCAATCCATCGCTTGGCACACACTCAATCACACAGACACACTCTATATGGGGCAATTTGGAGAATTCAATTAACTTGATCCATGTTTTTGGACTGTGGGAGGAAACCGGAGAACCCGGAGGAAACCCACGCAGACACGGGGAGAACATGAAAACTCCACCCAGATGGGGATTCGAACCGGGAATCCCCAGCGCTGAGAGGCGAACGTGCTAACCACTAAGCCACCGTGCCGCCTCCAAGGAATTAACTTAATCAAAATGGATTTAAAAGAGCAATACTGATTATCAATATTCAAAATGGGCATATAAATATGTATATAAAGTATCAAAATTAAATACTTTTGTCTTAATTAAACTTTTATGTTTTGGCAAAAATTCTTATAATACATCATAAGTAGTTCTGTACTTTTGAATTAGCTGACAGCATTACCCAAATTTAGGTTTACTGAATCAGAAGACCAATTCCTCTATGTGTAGGTACATCATGCAAAATAGATAAATTAATAAATTAATCTTTTTACCGTTTATTATCTGCCTCTTTTTAACTTTAATATTTAACTTTAAATTATTATCCATTTTTTTTATATAAATTTGAATGACTGGCTTTTGTTTACCATTTGTTGATGCCTCTATGTAAATAAAACTGGGTTAAGTGAAATGCATGATTAAGCTTGATTAATAGTATATCCAGTGCATGCAAAAGTGTTTCAGAAACAAAGATTTTACAACATGCGTGAGTATAAGCATTAAAGGTAATTAAATCTGGTATTATTATTTAATAATAAATTACAAGTATATTATACTATTGTTTAATTACATAAAAGGAGAAAGAGAAAAACAAAGGCAACTTAAACAAGGCAGCTTGCTTATAATCAACTCTACAGATGTTGCATTAATCAAAACAGCAGCTTGCAACAAATTAGTGAAAGTGCAGGGTTATGAAGTGATATTACCTATGAGAGAACAGAATAACGTATTTTTACTATGATGAGGCCACTTGAGCTGTGTGTGTGTAACAACATCACCATGGAGATGAGCTATTGTCAAGATTGAAATATAGAAAGTGAAGCATAACTGGCACAGACGGAGTAAGGTGGTGAGTCATGCAGGGCAGTTGCATGGACCAGTTTAGGGTTTATGTTAGTATGTCTGCACAGGTTTTTTTTTTTTATATATAATTTACAGAACCAGATCAATCAGACAATAGTTTTAATAGAACCATGGTGGAATGAGTCTTTAATAGACTTTTTAATAGAACCACAGTGTTTTAATATAACCACGGTGGAACCACGGTTTTCTTTTGGGGGGGGTAAAATTGGGGTCAAACCAGAAATTGTGAAATATGTAAGCTGTTGGTGATACAGAAAAAAAGAAGAAAAAAAAAAATCACAGAAAATTATCAAGAACTATGACTATGACAAATTTACATTACAAATCTAGTTTAATTTAATTTTTTTTAATTCTTACTCAGATTGGCTTTGATTTCTGGATAATTTCCATTGATGTTAGCAAATGACCTGGATCTGGTTTAATTTTAACTTTTTTGTCCTCAGAAACATCTGCATATGCACACTGATATGTTACAGCATGAGGTAATTGCATCACCCTATAAAAAGATACATCATGTTCTTGGTCAAACTGGCAAAATGGATGTGCAAGTAGCTTGTGTACGCATAGAATTTTATTTCAGGGAAATGAAAAACAATTTGGGAGCCGATTTGATAGAGAAAAAGAGAAAATAAGACAGACGCATGAGTGAAGAACAGCTGTTGAAGCTCCACTCTGACAGAACTGGTTTTAAAAACATGTTGTTCATGTGGAATATTTAATGGTCTTGTTACTGACACAAGGCAAACCAAGCGTAAATATATGATGCAAGATATTAAAAGTAAAAGCAGGATGCGATCAAAGCATAAACCAGCTGAAAAAAAGATCCTGTGAGAAAACCAGCAGCTGGATCAACCTGATAACCCTGATGAGTAAAGCTGGAAAAACTGACTCACACAAAAGAAATTAAATGGAGAATCAACACGTCACCTGTCAGTTCATCAATCAGTCTAAAACCTGGAGTTTAAAATCATTAGAGTTAGGACATTAGACATAGAACATGATTTAAACAGTGCCATGCTAAATTTGGACACCTTCAGTGAAAATATCTGTAAGCAGATGATAATGATCTGATATCTTAAAAGCATAAAATGACAGCTAGCACTAGAAATGAGATTACAGATTTTGATTATACAACTATTGTCTAAGAAATAATCAATATTATGTAAACTCAAAATAACATTTTGTTACCGAAAAAAGACAAAGCAGAGCTTTTGCTGAGTATTAACACAAACTCACTCTTCTGTGAAAATGTGACATAGTACATACAGTGGGTTGCAAAAGTATTCATACCCCTTGAACTTTTCCATATTTTGTCACATTACAACCACAAACATAAATATATTTCACTGGAATTTAATGTGAAAGACCAACACAAAGTGGTATACAATTGTGAAGTGGAATGAAAGTTATACATGAATCAACAATTTTTTTACAAATAAAAAACTGAAAAGTGGGATGTGCAAAATTATTCAGCCCCCTTTT
>JAFMOD010000553.1:96461-158705 GCA_019802435.1 Corydoras maculifer | reverse complement strand
CAAATACTTAATTTGGGGTATAAAACTAATAACGCAATGCAGTTATATTGCAATACCATGATTTTCCTTTCCTATTCACATTACTTTCAGATATTTTTATTTCTTTTTTTTTGTAACAAAAGGTATAATCTATCAATACAGTTCTTATGGGATTAATTTTTCCTTTTATGACTTCACCAAACACATCATCAGTCTTCTGTTATACAGTCTGTACATTCAAAAAAGGACTGTTTGGTTTAATATGAACATGCTGCTGCACACTGAACATACCATTGCTATGAAATAAACAGGGCTGTTATCACTTCACATATTTGCATTAGTACTATTAATAACAAAGACAGTCCAAATGTATATAACCCCTTCTATCAAAATGATGGTTCTGACAGCAATTGTACTGCTTAAGCATCTCATGATCATTTTAATCACATATTAACAAGCCCTTGGCGAGCTCACAGAGTGCTGCCAGTAAGGTGTATGAGGCTTGTGCCAAGAACATTTTTCCCATGGTGGAGTTTGACATAGAAAACCACATTACAGGGTGGGGGTGGTTTCCTTTTGTGTTTAATGAATGGCCAATCTGACAGGTGTCAAATATGGGTAAAAGGCTCGTTATCTTCATCACATAAAGAAAGATTTACAGGTAATCTGTGGGAAGAGAAAGTGAAAGTTAGATTGGTTAATTATATATAGAGCCTGAACTTAAGGTAAATCACTGACATTCACACACTGACAAGCAGGATGGTGAGGAACGCTTTGCCGCTACAGATAGCTGCTCTACTACTTTTGGCTTTGCTCCTCTTCAGCATGAGTGATACAGCAGGTTAGTAACATTATCAACAAATAAAATCCTTTATTCTCAGGATGCTGTAAACAACTTATTGTTTATACTTTAATAACTTTACGTTAATAGGAATAAATAATAGGAAATGTGTTTAATGCAATGCATCCTCCACAGCCAGTGAAGGAGCAGTGGACTGCTGTCTGAACACCATGCCAAACAAAATCCCACAACGTTTGGTGAAGTCCTACTACATTCAGACACAAGAAATGGGCTGCAGAGTGGAGGCCACAGTGTGAGTTATCTTGTAATATTTAATGACTAATTATATATAAAACATATTTATGCATTTGCAACACTTTGCATTTTAGTACGAGTCAATGAAATATTTGATATTGATGTCAATTGTGGAAACATATACATTTGTTTTACAGTATACATTTAAGCATACAAAGAAGTCCTACAATAAAGTTAGTTTTTATTAATGTCATCAATCAATGATTTATCAATTATTATTAGGATGCTGTTGAAACAATCCAATGGTCATGGTTTATGTATGTGATCTTTTATTTGCCTCAAAATGCAAATTAAATTAAATGCAGCCACTGGTGTTTTAATAAACTATTTCTTTTTCATTTAGATAAACCATTACTTGCTAAAATAATAGATTTGTGTTGATTATTACAGGTTTATCACCAAAAAAAACAAGAAACTCTGTGCACCTCCTGCCAAAGACAACAACTGGGTTCACAAACTGATCAATCAATTAAAATCCAAGAGAAAACACAAAGGTAGGCCTTCATATTAGAACTGCTACTACAGTCTCACAATTACATATTACACAGTTCATTTAAAAACTGCTATGAACACCTTCTTTGTCAACAGGCGACAAGCAGTAGATCTATCCTGTTCCTTGTTCTAAGTACCAAGATAGTCTGGATCAGTCTCTTATAATTTCTGCAGTCACACTAATCTGAAGACACTAGCAAGCTGAGTGTGAGGCGACTCTCTGGATGGAATCTGTAGCTGGAACCACTGCCAAGAAAATTGTCATAATTATTATTGCTGTTAATGAGGGAGACAAACCCACCCTGCCTTGAATGTATTGTTTGCCTGTGAGTGAGAGCTACATCTCATTCATTCAGTCAGTGTCAGAGTTTATTTAACCAGCACTATAATGTTCATTATGTATTTTTATATTTTAGCTTTAATACAATATGCTCATGCTTTTTTATTATGTGAATTATTAACTGAATTGTGAATGTAATAAATAAATGATGTTTCTTAAAAATATTGATATTTTGGAACAATGTTTAATCTTATTTTATTTTATGATTTTGACTCCAACACCATTATATTTAAATCTTTTTCAATCCATCTACCACCCACCTTTTTTAGGAACTTAAAAAGAGTTAAGAGTTTATTAAAAAGTAATATTGAAAGTTTTAATCAGGACAACAAAAACATGTGCCTATAATATATAAGCAATAATATAAAAAATATTCTGAAATATTATTAATGATTAAGTTTTATACCTTTTGCACAGCAATAACTATATGTACACATTTTCAGATACTACTCATTGGTCTTGGACATGAGGAATTCATTTCCTCATACAGAACAATGTGAACGCTGGGAGTTGACCTTTTCTTACCATTAACTTTATTTTTCTTTAACCAGTCAGTAGTATATAACTTTTTTTCACTTTAGGATCGTTGCTTTGTTGCATTGCCCACTTTCTCCTTAGATTTAGTTTACAAAATTATATTCTGACATCTTTCTTTGTTTTTTATTATTTAGAATTGATTGTGCCATGAATGAGAGCATGCCCTTTTGGCTCAGGAACAGAAAAACAGGCTAAAACAGGCTATCCCACCACCATCATGATACACAAATAAAATAATGCTCCTACGCTGAAATACAAAGATGTTCATATTCAAACACACTATATCTCACATAAACCAAAATGTTATATATTAATTTATTCTACATGATTTTTATTAAACTGCAGATGCACAGCAATATAAATCTACTGACCACCCACTCAAGCTATTTTTTTTATTTAATATTATATATTTTTATGTAGGCGTCACAGTGGCTTGTTGGTTAGCATGTTCGCCTCTCAGCACTAGGGATTCCCGGTTCGAATCCCCATCTGGGAGGAGTTTCCATGTTCTCCCCGTGTCTGCGTGGATTTCCTCCGGGTTCTCCGGTTTCCTCCCACAGTCCAAAAACATGGATCAAGTCAATTGAGTTATCCAAATTGCCCCATATAGAGTATGTATGCGTGCATGTCTGTGTGAGTGAGTGTGTGCCCAGCTATAGATTGGCGCCCTGTCCTGGGTGTATCTGCCCAGCACCCGAAACTCTCATGCCCATGGATGGGCATGGGGAACCCCACTGTAACCCTAATATTGGATAAAGCGGGAGATAAATAAATATTTTTATGTATATTTTAAATTGTGCTTTAAAAAATCAGACTGTGAAGCCAATGGCATCCACCGGATGTCAGTAGTTACTTTCAATTGCATTAAGGCAGCGTGTATCCAGAGTGTCATACTGAATGCATACGATGCAGTAAATTTGCTTGAAGGATAATAACTCAATACTAACAGTTTGTTTGGCCTGGTTTAAGGTGAGGTTCAGTACTGCTTAAATGTTTATTGCCAATAATGTGGCAATTGCCTGTGTGTGTAGTCAGGTAAACAGTAAGCATTAATTTTGGTATCAAATATTCCCACTCCTTTTGTCCTAATGCCTTAGTTTTCTAAAAATATTTTAAGATAACTTACAATCAATATCTTTCCTGCTTGCACGAGTACTGCATCCCCACAGCAACTTAAACACTCAGCCAATGTTGGCGCCCTCTAGCGTTTAATAAAAGTGTCCACCGTAATTACCATTATAGATGGTGACTATTTAGTCTACATGATGCTTGTTTTAGGGACAACTTCGGCTGTGGGTGACAGTTATGTTGACAGGCATATTATTTGGGTTTTATGGATGATATGGGAGTAGTTGAGTGATACAAAGCCTGAACTTTAGCTTTCATTCAATTTCCCTGTTATTTAAATACAATTCTGCAATTCAGTTTTTCCTTCCTGTACAGTTGGCTACACTATGGTTTGGAGTTCAGCGACACATCTCTGCCTGCATCTTGGCAATAATGTTTATTTAATTTCAGTTTTAGGGTGGCTCGGTGGCTTAGTGGTTAGCACGTTCACCTCTCAGCGCTAGGGATTCCCGGTTCGAATCCCTATCTGGGTGGAGTTTCCATGTTCTCCCTGTGTCCGCGTGGGTTTCCTCCGGGTTCTCTGGTTTCCTCCCACAGTCCAAAAACATGGATCAAGTCAATTAAATTCTCAAAATTGCCCCATATAGAGTGTATCTGTGTGAGTGAGTGTGTGCCCAGCGATAGATTGGCGTCCTGTCCTGGGTGTATCTGCCCAGCGCCCGAAACGTTCTCCTCTGGATGGGCATGGAGAACCCCACCGCGACCCTAATAGAGGATAAAGCGGGAGATAATGAATGAATGAATTTCAGTTTTATTTTGTTCATGAATTCAGTTACCATACATATTAATTTAAACATATTCATGTATAATCAATAGTAAAGGAAAATTTGGAAAGTAAAGTAAAGGCACGTTCACCTCACAACGCCCCAGCAATGGATACCCTAGGGATGGATGTCCTGTGGATATCTGCTTGAAAAAATTCTCTCATGGACAGGCATGGAAAATCTCTCCCATAACCCTATATTTGTTCAAGATAATGAGTTGAACTTAAAAGTTTTATTTTATTCCAAAAAGCTATTCTGCAAAAACTTTAATTAGTCTAAAAATATTTGAAGAAAAATGTCAGTTTACATTGATTTCTTAACACCACATAGAAAATCAAGACAACATGACATTTAAGCAAAGACAACTAAAAGTTTGTCTTGAACTGTAACTGTGCAATTGGCCATAGAATGTGAATTGTAGCTCTTAGATGTCAGGAAAACTCTGTAATTTCTTTCTTGCTTATCGCAATCATGGATTCCATAATTAAGGTACTTGCAGCAGAATACAGCTGATGACCTAACTTTACATATTTTTGCACAAAGGTCTCTAATTTCTACCAGGAAAGTTCAAATAGGTCAACATCTTAAAAAAAACCCAGCATTATCATTGACCCAACTGCAATTACTTAACAAACAATATTCTCTTTACTTTTTACATACACTTTAGAGACAGATAATAAACCTCATCATGTTGCTTCTTTAGCAAAATAAGCCTGTTCAGTAGATGCAAATTGTTCCCATAATATGATTCAACCTCAGCTTTGTGTTTTAGACCATTTACAACAGGAATAAAGACAAAATGTGCATGTACAGAACAACACAACACATCTATTCTCAAATATTCTTTCCTTGTCTAAATTTAAAAAATATAAACTCTGAAATCATTACATTTTTAAACTGTGTGATCAGTAAAATATGTACATACATGATGTATTTGCATTAGAAATTGTAATGTGTTTGTATTAGGCTTAATAGATTAGGTATTTTATATGCACCTTAGAACCCACCATTTTCCTGATGTGTGTGACCTTTTTGCATTGTGCAATTAGTCTTGTCATGTTGTCAAATGGGTAGATTGGTGCGTCACGATAGAGCAGACTATGTGTTCTGTGTTTTATAATGAATTTAATATCACTCAGACAGGTGTGGCACTTCTTTACTGGAACAGGTGAAAGTGTATTATTCACATCACAAACAATAAACTAATGTCAATATGACCACCATATTTTCAGCATTTGATGTGGAACAAAAATTCATAAAGTGTTTTATGAAATGCTAAAGTTATCAGTAGGTGCCCTTTCTTTAAGTGCACTTTACATTGGCTCGATGGCTTTTACAGAGTGATTTAATTGATGTCCTTTTAATGAGCTAAGTAGGGTTTCCTTTCATGATATGGGAATGAAGGGTTTCTGATTTAGACTGCACCTATGGTAATTCCCTTAAGTGCACTGGTTCCAGTTCCAGTGAAGCGTAATACACTGACCATATGAAGTATAGAAAGACAGAGAGGAATCTATAATGTTGCTTCAGACACTTTTGGGATAACCTGCACTAAGTGAGCCCTTAGATCAGAACACTCCTATAACTATGTGTTTACACAATTATCCAATCAGTCCCTAGATTTTCCTCCCACAGTCCAAAAACATGGATAAAGGTCAATTGAATTGTCGAAATTTCACCATATAGAGTGTGTGTGTGTCTGTGTGAGTCCTGGGTAAATCTGCCCAGCGCCCGAAACTTTCTGCCCTGGATGGGCATGAGGACCCATATATATGGACATTATATATACTTTGTATATATATATATATATATATAGATATACATACATACACACACACACACACACACACACACACATATATATATATATATATATATATATATATATATATATATATATATATGTGTGTGTGTGTGTGTGTGTGTGTGTGTGTGTGTGTGTGTGTGTGTGTGTGTGTGTGTATGTATATCTATATGTATGTACATATATGGCACCAGAACACACCTCTTTTTATGCTCCACTTGTCCATGTTCTCAGTTCCATGTACTCTAAAGATAGACTTTGTAGTTCTACAATTACAGGCTATAGACTGTGTATCAGTACATACTGTGTAAGTCCCCTCCACTCTGTTCAACAGTGTCAATGTTGTTTGGCCGTATAATACATCAAGCCCTTCTGGAGCTCTACTGTGTATTAACACAGTCTTTTTCAGTAATGTGAGTTTCAGATTATACATCTCTCAAAGATATAAACATGGAACCTGCAAGGATATTTTGGAAAGATTTGTGACAGATTATGTAGCATTGTTTAGGGCATTGGTGGAATATCACAGATACATCAGATAAGGAAACTAAGCCAGGCTTGTGAGATTTCTCAGAGGTCAGAGTAATTGACTTCTTCACATGGTTCTCTATGCTGTCCATCCAGAGCGGCATTCTTAGTGAGCATCTTTATTTTTGTAATACTTTTGTTTTATTGAGCTTTGTTTTGTTTTCTCTGGGTGTTAAACCTGACATAAAATGCTTTTCTCTGTACAATGTGTCATGTCTGGATGATGTTGGCCTCTTGGTGTGAAGGCCTGTTTATTAACAAGTCTACTTGTCCTTGGGTTCTCTTAACTGATTTTATAGATCACAGCTGGGTTTTTGAATAAAGGATTGCTAAAAAGACAAACAATTTTGACTAATCTAGACTTAAAAAGCGATTTGATATATTTTTGTTGACCTGATAACCTAATACTGAGCTGTCACAGACCAGACCCCAGTGACCCACACAGTAACATGTTTACTGGAAATTTATTTGAAATAACCTTCTTAATTTTTAATGATGTTGAAATTAAATATTTTGCCTCCAAAACCCATAATACGCTGAATGGTTACATGGTCATTAGTCTTGGTGACAAGCTGTGCTAACTTGATCATCATCACTGCACACTGAATTGCTCATTGTTAGTTTTGCTCTGAGGTCAATGTGGACCTCTTAATTGCTTTTGGCTCTTCACATTGGAGCAATTGTGTGCAAAAGAATGAGCAGATATTTAATACCAATAAGCAGATAAAAACTGAAGTTTAAAACCGATTACAGTGTTCACTGTGATAACAAAAGCATTCATATTCATAAAGAAACTCAGCCTTACTGATCATTTTTAAAAATATTATATAAAACATCATGTAGTCACAAAAAAGTAAAAGAGCCCCTGCAGCTCGGTGACCTCAATCACGGCACTTATGAATTATTCATGAACAGTTCCCAACAGCCACCAAAGAGTTGCAATGCCCTGCTTTCACCTCCATATCTAAACCCAGCCTTGTGGTCTTTTGGATTTTCAAAAAAGTAAATTATCCAGACACATCACAATTTTAAGTCGAAGTCAAACAGATGTACCATATGTTTTAAATCATATAATCTGCTTGTTTTCTTGTGTGCTGTATGATGACTTTATCATTAACTGGAATGTTAATGCCTGATTGTTTTAAAGTAGAAACCATGATGCTCATAAATACTATACAAAGACAGGTGTTATACTGTATGCAAATTTTCTGACACATGTTTAAACATGCCACCATAAAATCACTAAAATAAGAACATCAAAAGTAATAAAAAAGACATACTGTATAATAAATTAAAAGTAAACATATCATGCAGAGTGTCTGCCAGTGGTTTTTAAAGTCTTAATTGGGATCAGTGGATCAATACCATTCAGTCATCTTCAGTCCACAAATTAAATAATTAAATGAATGTAATTACTCTGAAAGCTATAACATTCTAAATGTTAAGTTTTCATGTGTTTTCATGATGCACACATTCATTATGTTTTATTGTTCCAAACAAACAATTTTTGAACTATAATTTTTTTTAAAATTATTATCTTGGTAAGACAGACACTTTAAAATCTTCTTTTACTAAACAATAAAACACGTGATTTAATAATATTCTGGATGTACTTTTATTTTGGCATTAAATTAAAGATTTGTAATCTGGAGCACCCAGATATAAACCATCGATATAAAAATATGGGTTTTCTGTATTAGTATGCTAATTTATTGTACCACTTGACCACTTAGTTCTCATAATTTGTGCATGACTGATCAATATTTAAAAAAAATGCAACCATGGTAAAAATAAAATGCAACTGGTGTGACTGTGTAATTCAAGTCCAATGTGTTTGTCTGCTAATATCATGACTAACATAAATTAGCACATCTATCTACCATGTTTGTACTTTGGCTCGTTCACAGAATTTATTTAAAATAATAAATAATTCATTGCAATTATTAAAGCATTGCACTTAGAGATTTTACCTGACATTTCTGACCACTATCACTGACAAATAATCAATAATCAATGAACCTTAGTGAATTAGTATGAGTGGAGTGCATTAGGGTGGTTGGTTCCCACTAGATACAGTGTTTTTCTTTTTGTGCACTAATTATTGAGCCTTTTAAAACACAAGTGAAGTGTCAGTGTAGAAAAACCTGCAATGCAAGCAGTAATAAAACCTGTAATGCAATAGCATGAATGCCCCTAAGCACACATCTTAGCAACACTAGCTGCAGACAGTGCACCATCTGTCTTGTTCTTCTTACGGCATGGTCTTGACAGAAACACATTGTCTTTAGTGTAAGGTTTATGTAATAGCATAAAATATCTTTTCTCAACAATCATTGGTTCTAAAGTGATTTATAGGTTCTATATTATTTCAACTCTAAACTGAGTGGTTTGGCAACAAGACAATATACAATGTATCTTACTTTGTATAAAAAGGGACAGGGATTGATTGCGCTTCCTATTTCACACACTCTGCACATCTCAAGATGCCAAGAGACTTTACATTAAATGTATTATAGAACCTGTCGCTTACATTTTATGTTTCTTATTATACACTATACACCTTTAATAGAATTTTAGTCACTTACTTGTAAGCACACTAATATACTATACCAATATACACTGATAAGACCGGTAAGTACCAATCAATCTTTTTTTTTTTTTTACCACGTACCTTATTTCTGCCTTTTATTATCTGCACATTTGTTAATAATGATTAAAAGGATAGGGTTGGTTCATTTGAGTTGAAGTAAACATGTGCAGCAATTCAAATTATATGGAAACCAAGTCTTCTTAATTGCTTTTAAAGTTGATAAAAATCACCAAGGATGTGCATCCAGCAGCTATAACTATTGAATCTTTTTACAACATAATATTTTCCAAAACAGCTCTCCAGCACACTTCTGGTTTTCCCTACATCTATTTTAATATAACATGCATGTTATTAAATTGTGGAAAGAACCTGACGCTCCCACACAAACACAGGGTGAAGATGCAAACTCAGAGAGCACACAAGAACTTTTTGCTTTGCCAGTGCCACCCACTTCGACACCATGCCACCAATGTGCAATGCTCATTTATATTCATTTTTTTTTTTACATTTGCACTGATTTCTGATTTGTTGTATTTTTCATGTCTTATAATGATTTCTTTTGTCGCTGAGATTCAGAAAATCCAAACAATCTTGTGAGAATATATAAACAAAAAAGGTTGCTAATAAAATTTTGGGCCACAATTGACCTTAGATTTAAACATTCAAATATTTATTTTTTAAATTCTAAAATCTTTTGCTGTGAAACTAATCATCGGTAAGGCTGCTTGAACTGGAATCTGTTTATCTAAAAATTAAATTAATTAGATATACTTTGAAAAGCCACACACCTGTGCCTCTAAGGATGCACATTTTATACTCGTCTTAGAGGAATGCTGAGCTCTGAAATGCCCGTGGGTGTTTAAGAATTGCAGCATGGCATAGGTCAGGGGAAGGATATCAAACAATATCTAAAATGTTGATTGTTCCTGAAAAACAGTGCTCTCAATAATTTTAAAATGAAAACAATGCTTGACATAACTGAACCATTACATTTTGGATAAATTGGACTTTTAAAAAAAAAAAAATTCCTAAAATAGCAGGTAATAATAATATAAAAAAAAAAAAAACAATAACCAGAGATGAAAATTTTGTATACCATATGCACAGATTATAAGTCCATGTTTGTTGAGTGCAATGCATAAAAATGAATATCTGTTTGAAGTTTGCTCAACCACGTATGAAAGACAATGAAAACACCAGCATAATGGTGTAAACTGTTTATCTTCAGACTGCAAAGCTTATAGAGATATATCTAGAAATACTACCAACTGTCCATAAAAGGAACTTAAATTGTAAATTAATTGTGTGAATACTTAATTTTTGAAACCTTATAACCTTATAGCTTATAACTCTGCAACAGACATTACTAGAAAACTAACACTGTGAAAAAAAGCAGGACAAATCTAAACCCTGTGCACTTCAAACATTTTTGCCAGACCAAAGTAGACAACACTAATTAGTTGTTTTACACTGAAAAATATAATTAGAAAAAACAACAAAGTACGAAATTTTCACTTATCTTATTTTCCAATTCTACAATATCACCACTAAATTTAATTTATCCCAATTTCCCTACTTTGCATCGTGTTTCTCTTTGATATCAGTTTGTGTACTTTGAACTGGAAGAGTACACCATGTTAACAAATGTGCAGACACAAACATGGAGACAAGAATAAGGTAATTGTTGAGGATGAGCAGAGGTGGCTAATTCCATTAACATAATAGAGAAAATTATATTTAGTAAGTTTAGAGGAAAGATCTTTAGCATAGAAGGATAAAACTGGTTCTGTTTTTGTGTCATGGACGATTAAATGTATTGAATAATAACAAAAATCAAAATGTCAAAAGTTACTGGTATCAATCTTAAGTACTCCGTTAGCCCCTGGACACTAATGCAACACAAAACACATGTGCACAACAGAAAAAGAGTGTAATTGTAGAAGAAGAATAAGTCCATCTTTACCGTAAGTGGAACTGATCAAAACAAGAATAAGTGGAGCAAAAAGAAGGTGTGTCCAAACTTTTGAGTAGTATAGTACATTATATTCTCTGGTGATATATAAAAATAAAGGGGATAATACTCAATAAATGCTGTGTAATTTTTTTTGCAATAATAATCGAAATAATCATTTTGACTTTGGAACTAGTTTTTGCAAAAGCAATGACTTTGCAGGATTTACCCAACAAGTTCAGGAGTGTGCAGAAAGCCTGCTGTTTGTTTGGAAGATTGATAATAAAGAGACCTGCCTCTTACTGTAAACCCTATTAACTTTGGCATTAACTGCTAATCATGTAAGATTGAGAACTCTGCTTTCTGTTCCTCTCCTCCATCGAGTCGCTCCACCTCTCAGCGTTGACCCTGATGCGTTTTCTATTCATTATGCTCTCAAACGTCTAAAGAGCATCCCGCTTTAAAATAGCTCGATTCTGATGAAGTGCTGTCGTGATGAATTAAAGATGTGCTCCCCACCATTCCTGGTACAGGTACGGAAACACGCTTCTTTGGCAGCCCAATTTTGCTCTGTTGTTCTAGTGTGCACAATCTCTATATACCATAGTTATTTTAAATGGTGTACAGTGGACCAGAATCAGGACTCTACGCAGAACAGTATACCCACAGTACACCAAAATTTGTAGCTATGTGCTTAATCTAATACATTAATAATCAGTGTAAATAAAATTCCTACACAACGTTACACACTATCTAGCCCAAATTATGTGAACACTATTTATACAAAAATTTTGGACACCATTTCTTAAAATTTTTCAGCACTCAAATAACACTTACTAATAAAATGTAGGTATTTTTAGTAAAGTAAATGCAATATTTGTTACTAGAAATACTTGCCACTAGAAATTCATTATTTGGAAACCTGGCCCTGATTGCAGTTTTGTCTGGGAAGGAAATGTTATAAACAGGATTTAGCATGGCAGAACAGAATTACTTTTTAAAATATGTCCATCCCATTTACTACCTTTCTCAAACTGCTGTACAGCCAGCTGTGCCCTAGTGCCAGCTAGGGCAATAAATAGGTTGGTATATCTGACAAGTTTAATTAAAAGTGTCTTCTGTGTTGATGCCGACTCTCATTTGAACACTTTTAATGAATGTCTGCAATTCTGCCCGGTTGAATTATTTCTCGTTGCACTTTGGCCACAGTCAGCAACTACTTAATCAATCCTGTTGAAGCTGAAATCATTTTCTAGGTTTAATGTGCAGTCTTACTGGACAGTAAGAAAGAGCAGATGGATGAAGTGGGAATTCTTGTGCAGAGTTCACGAACAGCTTGACACCTAAAGTGTAAATGAAACACGTTGATGGATTAAAGAGAAGCCGAGGTGGTCTAACAGCTACTACTGAACAAGAAGCCTCCTTGACCTTTATTAAGAAAAGTCTAATGCAGCAGTGGGAACGAGATTTATTAAATAGGAATTATAAAAGTTTTTACAAATTACAAAATTTCGGAGAATGTATTGCAAAGACTATATATACTAAATAACTTCATGTATATGTGAGTGTATGTGTATTTGTATATGTATATATATATATATATATATATATATATATATATATAGAGAGAGAGAGAGAGAGAGAGAGAGAGAGAGAGAGAGAGAGAGAGAGAGAGAGAGAGAGAGAGAGAGAGAGAGAGCGGCACGGTGGCTTAGTGGTTAGCACGTTCGCCTCTCAGCGCTAGGGATTCCCGGTTCGAATCCCCATCTGAGTGGAGTTTCCATGTTCTCCCCGTGTCTGTGTGGGTTTCCTCCAGGTTCTCGGGTTTCCTCCCACAGTCCAAAAACATGGATCAAGTCAATTGAGTTCTCCAAATTGCCCATATAGAGTGTGTGTGCGTGTCCGTGTGAGTGTCCTGAGTGTGTGCCCAGCGATAGATTGGCCCTGTCCTGGGTGTATCTGCTCAGGGCCCGAAACATTCTCCCCTGGATGGGCATGGGGAACTACACCACGACCCTAATATAGGATAAAGCGGAAGATAATGAATGAATTTAAAAAAAAAAAAAAAAAAAATATATATATATATATATATATATATATATATATATATATATATATATATATATATATATATATATACTGCAAAGTTTATCATAACATTACATTCGACATAGCAGAAAGAAAATAAAGTTTATGGTCACACTTCAAGATATTTAATTCTAAATCCTAAACTCTACTTCAAGCACTGCACAAGGTTGACAATGAGATAATGACCCTTCTGTGGGTGTTATTTACTGCAATGTACTGTCTACATCAGAGCACCTTTACTTCATACTGTGCCATTTTATTCATTCCCTTTTAGAGAAGTCACAGGGCAAAAGAAGCTTCTCATAAAAGCGTTCAGATGCAAGAGTCCAGTTTTCCTTATCACTCAAACCGGCATTTGTTATATCTCTAATGAGTCACTATAAGGCGCCCACACTTTGCGTTTACACAGCCTGACCTTTCTCATTTACTCAGCACTAACGACATGTGAAAGCAAGAGCTAGCAAATTAGGAAGGACCATGAAATAAAGGATTTTGCAGAAGGAAGTTGATCAGTATCTGCAAATAATCCTTTATATATTCATCCATTTTTCATTCACTTCCTCATTAATAAGTAATGCAAATGTCATTCAGGAAAATATTGACTTTTCTAGTGAGGAACTATCCACTAGGAGTAAATTAGGAGTACACTATGGCTGTGTTGTTGATTTGTCAGGAAAACAACATACCAAAATAACACACTATCATGTTTTTTAAAAACTTTTTGGGGTCTGTAGACAACATGTAAGATTGATGTGTCTACATCACAGTGGACAACAGTGAGTAACTCCTGCACTGCTGCTGTATTGTATCCGACCTGCACAAGGCACAATGTCAGTGTCAATGCTGAAACCTGTACCATTAGATAACTGACTAAAGGGAATAAACAAATTATGAAGTGAAAGAGATGGTCTACAGTCTGTAGAGCTAATGCAACTATAGTACATGAAACCGACAAAATGCAGATATGGCTGGTGTGGATTCTTGCTGTAAAGTTTTACATTAGCTCAATTTCCTTGAAATTGGTTTCATAACACAACTGAATTGGATTTTTTACAGTGCTATACAATACTCTGCATACCCTTCTGTATTGCAGGATATTGTGCTGCCTGTACAGAGCTGAAGCGGCCTTGTTATGGAGGGAGTGGGATGGGGCGTAGATAAAAACAAGGGCTGATCGGCGTCCTCTCTATCAGATTTCAGCACTGCTGGCCTTAACTTGATTAGAGGTCCATTCTATTATGTGAAGCCGAGAAGCATTTTCTTTTCATATCCTGCTGCTGCGGAAACACGGGGCATGCCAAACGCTTTGAGCTGGAAGACTGAATATTATAATAATGATAGAGAAAAGTGAAATGTGCCACAGTCAGATGAGTGAGTGTATTTATAGTGTCTGGTTTATTCTATTAGCACTTTGTTTATAGATGCTTTGTTTTTGTTGAAACTAAAGAGTTTGTCCTACTTGCTATGCGTTTTAATGACACAAATAATTATTTAGTTTTAAGAATCAGAAATCTGAACACAGTGATAGATTGGCGCCCTGTCCTGGGTGTATCTGCCCAGCGCCCGAAACATTCTCCCCTGTATGGGCATGGGGAACCCCCCCGCGACCCTAATATAAAGGATAAAGCGGAAGATAATGGATGGATGGATAGAAATCAGAACAGTTACAGTGCCCTGCGTGATAATTCACTCCTTCCTGAGGTTCTTCACAAATATAATGTATAATGTGTGTTCTTAAAATGGGCTTTGAAACTGGCGTTATGTACAGAGGCAGCTATTTGGTTATGTTTTCGAGGTATCAATGAGGAGTTTGTGTGTTTGGTCCACTGCTGGGGAAAACCCTCAACCCTTACTGCTCTGAGGCTTTTCTCGGCTTGTTGCTAACCCTGTAATCTGAAACAAATCATGAAGCTGGGATGTACAAAGAGTATGAAATATTCTTATTCTGTACACCAGTGTATAAGAATAATGACAATAAAACCTCTCGCAACCACTTTCATGTGAAGTAGTTCATTCTAAAAAGCAGAAGCTGGTGAATGTTAATTTAATATTTAACCAGCTCAGATATTGTCCCCAAATATTATTTATACAGTGTACCATGTTATACAGTGCCTCCATTGCAGACCAATAAACCTGTGGCTTTTGCACAATCCTTTACAGATAACACAGTGCAAAAATCAGTTGGAGATGGTTGCTAGGTGACACTTTTGGCATCCAAGTCATGGGATTGCTTATTCTTTCTACTCAGCAGGAATGCTGTGTTATGTTTCCGTGCTGCTGCAGAAGAAGCTCAAAGATCATGTTGTTTACTGGCTTTGGTAGTTGTCTTACCTCATGCTGATTTGCGACATCAATGATGTTCAGCCCAGAAGCTGCTGAAACCAAGTTGTTCTAAGACCTGAAGATGGTCCTATTAGAGATAGTAGCTCTTTACACAGAGTTTCGGTGATTTACAGTCATATTTTTTATTTCAAATGCTTAAAAAAAATCAAACAAATTCTCTTTTAAATACAGATTACAAGCCATGCTTGCAGATGCTGAGTAAATGCACCCAAAAGACACACTATATAGAGGCACTTTAGATCTGATAATTTACATGGAATGCATGTTTTTAGACTGTGTGAGAAAAATGGTGAACCCAGAGTACACCCACATGCAGTCAAAACCACCCAGATTGGGATTCGAAGCCAACTCCCCGGCACTGAGAGGCAGACATGTTAACCACAAAACCACTCTGCTGCCCTTACTGTCTAAATGTTTTTTATATAAATCAATTTCCCAAAAGGACCCTAAAGGACCAACACAGATCAGACATTATTTAAAACATGGATGATTTTCAGCAATGGAGTGACAATGTCAGGGTGGTAGTGTTTTATTTAGTGTATTGTTTTGTGCTGGCATGAATTTATCAGACACAGCCGTGCACTCCCAGACACATCCACTCTATTGTTCCATCTTGTAGACATACAATTGAAGACAGTGTTTTATTTTTTGATGTACATTATGGGCTTGTCATGCTTACAGGATGCTTCTTACAGGATGTGGCGGCTGGATATTTTTGATGTTGATATGCTACACAAAATAGCATGCTCTGTGGAGAACAGAGTACATTTCTAGTTATAAGTGTGGTCTAATCTGGATATTATATTCTATAATATATTTTTTCCATCATTCACACGTCTGGATAAGATTACATTCAAATTTAAACAGACCTCAATTGCGGTTGCTCTGTAACTTGATTGAGGTCACACAGTAGCATAGTATTTCAGTTAAGAAGTGTGAGTCAGACAAGGCTGGATGAGTTTACAGGACAGTGTATAGCACAATCACATAATGGTTAAAAAACAAGCTCTGTGTATCACCACAAACACACTAACAGTCACTAAAGGGGGAAAGAACAAGGATTTGGTCTGTTTGGTAGCCACAGTACTTTGAAAACTTTTTACTGAGACAATAATAAGCTGTATGACTTATAATAATAAACTATATGAAAACACTCTTACATTTAAAGGCATCTGTTCAATAGCATAAATGAAATTACAGTGGTATATTCAGCAGAACAATGATCCCAAACAAAGTATCCAGACTGTGTAGTATACAAGTACAAGAACTAAACACCTCTGAAAATTTGTGACAGGATCTTTAGTGAACTACAAAAACCATTAGCCTCAAAAGTCAATGAACTGAAACGAAGTTGTAAAATGGTTGTGTGTGTGTGTGTGTGCATGTATGTGTATGACTGTGTGGAAAATATATCTCATAAATAAGGGCAAAATGTCTGTATGGGTGTGTGGGTTAGATCCAGATTTGTATCCCGATCTGGGTTAAGTAACCAAATTAGTACTTACTTTAAATTCTTAAATGTGTCAAAGTGTGTGTTCTTTACGATTGCTAAAGCACTTTGCAAAGAAAATGAAGGCAGCTGGTTCTGTCCAAAGCTTTTATGTTACTGCTTCGCAGACCCTAATGCATTCGACCACTGAAGATGTGTTGCCATCAAAGAGCTGACAAAAATCTGGAAAATAGTAGGTTCAGTTTCACAATCTCTATTCTTTCCTACCTCCAAATAATCAGTATTCATTTTAGCATCGTATTTTCAGGCATGTCCAAAGGCCCTGGCACCAGGAACATACCCTGACGCTTGTAAGTGCTGTGCGTCTGCCACTGATATTTGTCCATTTATCATGGCTCTGGGCAGCAGTTTGCGCCCGTCTCCTCCCCTGGGTTTGGCCAAATGAGCACTAATGGAGCAGGCATCGCTACAGTGATGGGCCGCTAATGGTGATGGAGGTAGCCCAACTGCGCCCTTTTCCGTCAGTTTGCAAGAGAGTCCTTCATGTTATGCTTTCGTTAAGGGAAAGTAAAAATAAATAAATTAAAAGTTAGGTTTTCCTTGCACTTCGCACTTTTTTCTTTTGTTGTCATGTATAAATAATGCATGTCGATCTATGTTAAAGATGCTTTTTCCATTTTGCCTGACATGACAAAGTGGCTAGAATTTTACTCCTAGCTAAGAAGGGGGTTGAGGCATGTGGAGCATGTGCAGCTTTCATCATGACATCACAGTTTAAGGTTTAGTTACAGTTTAACGTCTGGATTTGCTGTTTTACTGTTTTTATGCAACTGTAAGGTGAAATCCATGGCTAAATGGTGATTGGTCTCTCCAAAGACATGGTGGAAACATAGTGCTGTTCTTTGTACTGGTGATTAGGGTCAGATGCATTTTCAATTTGCGCTGCCTGCTATTGAATCTGAAGCCAATTATCGATGCTAGTGGCAAACATCCACAAACGTTAGAGCTATAACATTACATTTATATATTGTGTTGGTCTGTAGGGGTGCTTCTGCATGAAATGTGCCCTTCCTGGTGGTGTTTTTGTATACAGCGTGGCTACTGTTTCCATGTGCTTCCTATATCACATATGCAGCCCCAAAGGATTCTATACATCAAGACTAAAAATGTCTTCTGAAAGCTTACAGAGTGGCCCTTGACACCTCTACAGCACTAAAATAGATTGTTGTTGCAGCAGCAGTAAGCACTTTTTAACTTGTCAAACATGACAAATGTCTGTGGAGCAAATGGCCAGACGTAGTGCTTAAGATTCTGTCATGTACCTTCTGTGGTAGATTATTAACATTTAAAGCGCATCACCACTCAAACAACCCCATTTTTTAAGAGCATTTTGACCAGCTGTCTTTAGACCAAGGAAGTCTTCAGAAGGTGAACAAAACACATAGTACACACAAACCTCAAAACAAGGATAAAGCTGAACAAAAAACTGACTCCAGTTGCCTTTTATCTTACTTTTGTCAGTAACTTGATGAATTACTAAGCAACTTGTTGAACTATGTGTGCTTAAAGGAAAAGGGCATTGCATTTAGCTCGAGTACTTGCTAAAACTTATCATAGACAACACAGGTGAGTGGAAAGCCTGAAAATTACTACTATGAGCACCAATCAGCTCTTAGCTTGTTTATGGTAATGAACTAGTGCACGTAGCTGCTGCAGGATGCTCCTGCCCAGGGGCAAGGGTCTGTTTTTATTATTATTTTTGTTTGGGTGTGCAGGGTGCACACACCTCTGATGTCAACACCTGTGCACTCAGTAATAGGATTAACTTGCCATCTGAAGTATGGCATTTGTATGGGTCACATGCTATCTGAGGGGATTATCTGATGCTATGCATGATACACAGGATATAAAAAGGTATATCATACTGCTTTTGTCAATAATTTAACACATTTTGTAAAGAAATGTTTGCCGTTCATGGTTGTTTGCATCTGTGGTTGTATCCGGTTGTAGGCACATGTACCATCATGCCTATGTGTTTTTCCATCCATCCATCCATCCATCCATCCATCCATCCATCCATCCATTATCTTCCGCTTTATCCTCTACTAGGATGGCGGGGCGGGGGGGGGGTATCCCATGCCCATCCAGGGGAAAACGTTTCGGGCACTGGGCAGATACACCCTGGACAGGGCGTTAATCTATCGCTGGGCACACACTCACACAGACACACACACAAACACACTCTATATGAGGTACTTGGGAGAATTCAGTTGACCTTGAGCCATGTTTTTGGACTGTGGGAGGAAAGCGGAGAACCCTGAGAAAACCCACACAGACACGGGGAGAACATGTAAACTTCACCCAGATCTGGATTGGAACCAGGAATCCCTAGGGCTGAGAAGCGAACGTACTAACCACTAAGCCACCGTGCTGCCCTTCGCTTCAATATTACTATTTTATAATAGTGTTAGGCATGCAGGCACGGTAGCTTAGTGGTTAGCATGTCCGCCTCTCAGCAGGGATTCCCGGTTCCAATCCCAGTCTGGCTGAAGTTTCCATGTTCTCCCCCTGACCGCATGGGTTTCCTCTGGGTTCTCCGGATCAAGGTCAATTGAATTCTCCTAAATGACCCCATCTAGAGTGTGTGTGTGGATGAGCGTATGCCCAGCATTAGATTGGCGCCCTGTCCTGAGTATATCCCCCCATTGCCCTAAACATTCTCCCCTGGATGGGCATGGGGAACCCCACCACGACCCTAGTAGAGGATAAAGCGGAAGATAATGGATGGATGGATGGATGGAATATTAAAGCTATTGCTGTTGATCTTGGTGTCTTTACAGCCTGAATGCTCTCTTATTGGTCGTTCATCCCGACTGCAAAAACTCGTCATAGTGCTGGATTCTCTTCTCCATTATGGGTTCAGAGGAGCGAATGCCACCGAAAGCGCATTCTGTCTCCGTTCATTCAACTTTTAGCGTTTCGTTTGCTTGCATCACCCGAACATTACAGAGAAGGAGTTCAGTACTGGTGCTGTCCACCCTTACTCCACCCCTCCTGCGTCACTCACACACACACACACATACACACACGCACCCACACACACACTCACACACACACTCACGCGCGCCCATCCTGCACTCTGAATCTGGTTTGACATGCCGGGCTGCAGTGCATAAAGAGGACAGCGAGACGACTCCCGGAGCGCAACCCGTCCTCAGCAGGTACGTTCGCGGTTCTCCTGCGCATGCAGCCCGCGCGCCCGGCTCTTTGTTTTTGGGATCATGCACAATTTTTCCAAGATATCTGGGTTCGAGGCGATGCACAGACAGAGTTGAGCTCGCCCCCGAATCCGTTGCCTATTCATAGACTTTGGGGTTGCACGAGCCCTTTCATATTTACCACCTATCTATTTGATGGCGTCAGCAACTTTGGAATAAACGAGTCAATCAGAGTTGCAGGATTTTTTCCGCTTTTGCACAGATGCACGTGGCCGTGTTGCTGGAAATGTCTCCACTGCAAACCGGGACGAGTAGGTGTGCGTGCGTGCGTGCGTGCGCGCGCGTCATACATGCGTAATTAAATCGTGCGCATTTTTTCTCTCGTCGCTCGTTAACAACATGAAAAAACCTACATGACAAAACCTACATGACAGCACTCTGAGTTGGCTCTTAAATTAGCATCTGTTTATGTAGGGCAACCATCCAACGCTCGAGTCTCTTAGATAACAAACACGAGGAACCGGTGATCATCTAAAGCAGAATTCTATTTAGCGTGGAAAAGCAATGAAGGGACTATTGTGGAAATCACTAGCTTTTTGCAAAATAGTACCTTCAAATCACTTAAAATACCTCACCCTTGAAATAAAAAATACACATTGAAAAAACAAAAAAATAAAAAGTTATTCCCAAAGAAAAGTATTTATATCTGAGCATTATGATGCTGATATCCTCAACATGGTCAAATATGCCATCAAAAACATATCCTAAACAAGGTCAAACAGCAGGCATTGTGGCCAAAAGTTACAGACCAATAGAGGGCGATAAATAATGTTTATAGTGACATTATTGTGAGTTTGTGTATGTGTACAGAATTGTGCGAACACATCAAACCTTTACAAACATTTTTCTTGGCAGTAATGTGTTTTATTTATAACAAATATACAATACAATATATATAATGTCCTACTTTTACAAGAGTAGATTATCAATTTCAAACTAAATTAAAGTTTGGTTTGAGATGTCACCTGGACTCATATGGATTTGCGTCATGTATCATAACGTATACAATTAAATAAAACTATTAAAGTTCTTAAATGGACCCATCAAATTTTTGACCTTTACATTATGGAAGGACCTGAAATGAGAAGTTATTATAAGGACTCAACTGAACATCCCAGAGTTGAAGCTGTTTCCTGTCTATGAAATGATTACATGACCCAAGACATTTTAACCAATGTGGCACAACCAAGTGATACATGATACTAAAAGTAAAAATTTAAATAATACTAATAATAGTAATAGCAAATAATAATATTTATTATTACATTGATTTATTTTGGATCATATTCTTTAATAAATAAATGTCAATAATGGTTCCAATTTTATTTTGTCAGGCATCGCTGTAGTTACTAAACCTAGCTTAAGGTTTATGATGGAACCATTTAAGCTCAAATGTATTTTGATAAATTTTTGCCATTAAATCTGTATAGTTATGAAGAATTAAAAAAGAATAATTAAATTCCCCCCCCCCCCCCCCCCCCCCCCCCCCCCCCCCCCCCCCCCCCCCCCCCCCCCCCCCCCCCCCCCCCCCCCCCCCCCCCCCCCCCCCCCCCCCCCCCCCTCTGATAAGAACCTGATAAGGAGCTACCTCTGTGTAAAGCATTTAGCTGGAAAATGATACAAAGCCAACGTTAATGCAAAGCTGCAGACAGTTTTTAATGAATATCTCAGTTCTCTGATGTTAAGCTCAATGCTAAATTGAAAAATCCAATAAAGAAGACCATAAAAGACATGGAAAACATTTTAACATTTATAATGAAGTCTGTGGTCTGTGTTTACAGACAGTGTTAAAGAAATTTCTTAAAGAATAAGGTCTGTCATTTTTAGTGTATCTTTTATTTGCTGTAAATACTATGCATTAAAAAATACCCTTTTTACTTTATGTCCAGTTGTTTGTCAATAGAAGATACAGCATATAAAAGTACAAAGCAGTACAGCCTTAAATCCTACAAATAAAAGATGGTTGGTCATATAGGTACAAGAAACGAGAGTCATGACATCATTAAATGTTGTTGTGATGAAATGTGCTAGTGTGTGTTGCACTGGTATGAGTGGATCAGACACAGCAGTGCTGGAGGAGGTTTTAAATTCTCTGTCCGCTCACTGTTCACTCTGTTAGATATCTCAACCTTATTGTTCCACCTTGTGGATGTAAAGTCAGAGGTAGTCAGCAATCAGTGTTTTTGGAACGCTGCTTTAATGTCTACCTGGTTTAAGTTTGGTCTGTGATCTATAAGTGATGGGGTAATATTGCAGGTAGCATCTCTATGTCCAAATCACATGCTCATTGTGACATGTTACAAATGCCTTTGTTTGAATTTGTAAAATAATGAAAAAAATGTGCTGAAGAGCAGCTTTGGGACTGACTGGAATCCCAACCAGCTCCCCCTTTCATTCCTCGTCTCCCAAGAACAAACTGTGTAAATGAGGTGACTACAGAGCTTTTATTCTGTTCATGGGAACGCCACACCATTGATTCAAGAGCCCCTGGTTCCCTGTGGCACCCAGAGCAAAAACCCTGGAACTAATCTAGCTAATGAGTTCACCAAGGCCACCTTCTGCCCGAGTGCCCATGGAATCACAAGCACCCGCTGTACGTAACGGCACAAACAAAAGCAACATGGAGCAGTTCTATGATGAAACACATAATCACGTGGATTCCCAGCTTGTAGCGCTGAGAATTCAGGGAAGCAGATCTCCTCTCAACCAAGCGCAAATAACTTTGAATTCTTTCCTCCTCTTTTACGAAATCAGTGTCCCCTGACAGATTTAGCTTTCAAACTGCACACAGGGAGCTGGGAAAGTGGGGCTCTCATGCTGGCAGCTTTGGTAAGAGTAGGAATTTGAATATAAATACCGATGAATCCCCTGCGCCGCATTCTGCTCCTGTCGCACATTAAAATAACAGCTTAGTAGAGAGCAAATCAAAATAAAATTACGAGATAATTACAGCAATAGTTTTAGCTCTAGAAATGTTGTTAGTTTGGCATTTTGCACCTTGTACATTAGCAAATTTAAGCATTAAATAGTCTTAAGTGCATAAATTCACAGACAACCATATTTGGGCTAACATAAACCAGCAGACTCCTCTCTCCACTAGCAGGAAAATAGAAATATATCCTCATAACACTAGTGCTAATGATAAACTGTACATGGCACCTACAGAAGAACATGTTCCTTCTAAACCAAGGTCATTTTCAGAAGCTTTGTGCGGTTAAGAGGGGGTGAGTACATTCTGCTAGAACCTCTGCCAATTTTAATGATTACTGCAGAGAGAACAGGCACCCCAAACTGTTCCAATCCCCTTCAAAGTTGATCCAAAGGATTAGCAATTTAGAAAGTTTTAGTTTTGATAAAAAAGGTCAGAAATAGACAACTTTTTAACTAGCTGTGCACTAGGAATGTTAAACCTGTTTTTATCCATAGTTGTTTACACTATTTAAGATCACAGCATCCTCTGAGAAAAAAGTCTGAGCCATTAGTGCATTTGTACAGCTGATTTTAAAGATTCAGTCCAAACTTACAAATTAAGTTATCATGCAGCCTCTTATTAATTATGGCAGTTTAACTTATTAAACATGAAGTGAGAAATCCATCTTTCTATCCATTATCTTCCACCTCATCCTATACTAGGGTTTTTATCTTGGTTAATGCATAAGAGCAAAACAGACTGTTTCATCTGTATGTTTAAAATATGTTTTTAAGAAACTGACCTCTTATTAAAAATAGTTGTTGCCTTAACATTTTTAAAATAATTTGTTCCTTTTTTAAAAGACTACTGTTGGCAATAGAGCACAAAGCTCTTGTTTTTCTTTTGTGACTCTTATTATTTAGAATTCTATCATGACATTTATTTTGACACATCACTTATTTTTGGCTTTACATTAACTAACAGTGACAGTAGTTCAGCAGTGACAGTCAAGCAATTACAGTAGTAAAACAACATTAACACACCACCACCATCAGTTGCAATACAGTGCAATGAGCCACCACTTAAATGTGTTGGTCTTGTGGGGGTTCTGGCCATTTAAAAATACAAGTACTGTATGTTAAAGTAAAACTGATTAAATCAAGTGCAGAAACAAGAACAAGCATTATGGGAATGAGAGGCAGAGCCAGGATATCAGGTGAGGTAATTGAGTTCACCTGTGGCTTATGTGGGTAAATTGTCTGAGTGTGCTGGCTTTAAAGCGATGTGAGACTCAGAGTAAGTAAGAGTTATGTCTTCCTTTATATTTTGGGAATTTACCTTAAATAAAAAAAAAACTCCTGAAGTAAGTGGTCACTTAATCATCACTTATTGGTTCCAATACCAATGCCAAAAAATCAGGGTGTGTAACCATAAACCGTTTACTCTCAGTTTTTTCATCTAAGACCTTAATTTAAAACCTCCATCTTTCAGATTAAGGTTATGTCTAATATCAGTGTTGTTTAATGTGAGTTAAGGAACTTTGCATGGAAATTAGAACTTGGAAAATTTTACATACTAGCCAACTGAAAAGTTGAGATATTAAGATAGATATTTCATTTTTGGCAAAACCATTCCAAAAGTAGTAATAGGAGAAGTTATAGTATGAGATAGAAAAAGGATTTAAATCCATTTTGCAGTTTAACAGTCCTGAGGTCATCACCTAAATATGCTATTCATGTCTGCAAATGGACTCTTACTGGCAGAATATATCCCTGTAGCCGGTGAACGTTACTGCCTCCTTGCATCTTAAGTTTCTACCGAGCAGACTAAAAAGAATATTTAGAGTCAAAGCTATGAATTTTAAACAGCAGATCTAATTATGGTCTTTTTCATTGCAAATTGTATGTCAGTAGATCCATCCATGGGGCTGATAAGGAGGATTGAATAACAGCTTTTTAGTGTCTTCACAAACAAATGTAACTGGAAATGAATTCTAGAATTTCCAACTTTTATTTAATCATGAATTTTTGAAACGTGGATGTATAAAACTTTTTACTCAAACACAGACACACACTTTAAATAGTTTGGATTAGTGTTGGGTATCATTTGAATCCCATTGATTTCGAAATTTTATAATGATTTCGTAGCATTTTTTCATTCAATGCAGTAAAAATAACAAGGTTCTACCTAAATTTCCCTTATATAGTGTGTGTGGGTTTATGTGTGCACACGAGTGTGCCCTGTCCTGGGTGTATTTGCCCAGCGCCCAAAACATTCTGTCCTGTATGGGCTTAGAAAATCCCCCATTACCCATACATTGAATAAAGAAAGTGGATTCATGGATGGACTTTTTTAAATTACTGTCTATTAATACGTACAACATTATCATCACTGACAGACACATTTTACATCATTTACCAGTTGCCTTTTATCCAAAGTGACTTACAAGTGTACAATGACCTAGCACCCTGAAGCAATAAGGGTTACGTACCTTGCTTGAGGACCCACATTGGTGGACCCTAGTCTTTAGATTGATAGCCCAGCACTTAGACTTCTGAGCTTCCACTCCCACTTTTTATCTATTGTGCTGAATTTTTGTGAAATGTCACTTAAATCTTCTGCTATCACTGGTCCTCTTTGTGTTTTGTACACTGCTCTTGCTTTTAGCACTGTCTGTCCTATTGTTCCCTCAAATAGCATAGTGTGCTTTTACTGTCAAGTAATGTTTTCGGGAAATGTTTGTCTAGCTGTGACAGTTCATAGAAACTTTGCTAACTGAGATGTGCTCCGTTATTATGTTTGACTTTTAAGCTTGAACCACACAGGGATCAGCTGGTTAGTCAAAATCCTTCTGAAGGAGGAATGTTCTTGGGGTTTAGCACTTTGATCATGTCTTTGGAAAAGCGATACATCTCTGTAGATACATTACGGTAAGATTGTACAGCAAAACGATTATGCAAACATATTTTAATATAATGCTAAAGGATGATTTAGTGATGAAATAAATTCTATTTCTCACTGTTTATCAAAGCACAGTGTTACAGGCTGGTTGGATATACTACGGCTGTCTGTGGATCTGACTAATTCAGCATTTGGGCTGAAAAACTGCAGCCGATTGAACATGGCTCATTGCTAAAGCTCAGTATTCATCATATGCGAATATTGCACTACATAAAGCTTACGTTACAAAGAATAAGGTATACCTTTAACAAGCAGAATGCAGTGAAGTGTCCTTAATCCCATCAGTCGAGCACATTTGTTTCTTAAAGCAGTCAGATCGCGGAGAAGTTAAACACCTGGGGTTTAAACAGGATTTGTTGGGGAAGGAAAAGAAAGTGACAAGCTTGAAGCAAATGTTGACATGTAATTATGGGTCTTTCCGGCATGATTTGCCTCCAAGCACCTGATGTGAATGTGGATCATCACTTCCGTTAAGAGTTTAAATAAAGAAGACTCACTTGTATCCATTAAAGATAAGTGTATAAATACAGAAAATGTTTTATATAACATTTACTTATGTTTTTTTAGGATTAAAAAAAAACCTTATTCTTATTAAACTGGAATCCCCCTACCCCAACCTGTTTTAGTTCAATCCAAATCATCATCACTGTCTATAGGACTCTATTCTGAACCGATTCAAATGCATTATTGGGAAAACTAAAATACTTACACATTACTTCTACAGTAACTTGTATTAACTTTAAGTTGATTCTTCTCTTGGTATCTCTAATAGCTTTTAATTTTCAATGAGGACTTTCTAAAATATTTTGGAGTATGTCTACAATCATTGGCCCAATAATTTAGTAAAGCAAAGCAAAGTGCTTTGATGAATTTGAAGTTTGACTGTTTGGGACTGTTTTTCACACTAAACTCACTCAAGTCTTTTGAATTTTACGTTGTACAGTACATTACCTTACATGTTCATTTAGCAGATGCTTTATTCCCAAGCAACTTAAAAATATTCCAACTTGTTGGTCAGAGCACAGGGTAAATACAGCATCTCTGGAGCAATGAGTGTTGAGGACCTTGCTTATGGACCCACATTTGTAACTTGATTGGCTCTGGGATTTGAACCCACAACCTTAAGATTGATAGCCCAACACCCTAAACACTGAGTCATGCTGCAACAAAAACATGCCTTCCCCAAACTATTGTCATTATGTAACAAGCATACACATGCCATACACATATAGAGTGATTATGAGGTGTGTCTCAATATTATATAGTGTAAAATAGAACACCTCTAAATCTTATTAACCCAAATAAGATTTATTCAATTCCAAATACAGGATATGTAATTTATGTAATTTAATTACATTCTCTTGTATTTTAATTTGTAATATAAACATTTTTAACCAATGAGCTTTTTACATTAGCAAGCTACACTGCAGCATGTGACATCCATCTGTTCAGTGACTCGCTCTGAAGAAGAAAGTGTTACATTGGTATTTTGGGGATAAACCTACAAAACAGGACTTGGTTTAATTACTTCACTCATCTTACTTTTGCACTTTTACACTGCCCTGCAACTTAGGTTTGCTTTACCATCTTCACTGGTCATTCAAGTTTATCCACAGGATGCTCCCCCAGGGGAAAGTGGTGATATAACAGTGCTGGCTGGTGTGATGAAAGAGGACAGCTGTATGAATTGTGTATGTCCTGGAAGAAAAAAAAACTCCAAGTAAAAAAAGATCCCAACTGGCTGACGTATCGGCAAATGCAGAAACTTTTTTAAAATCATCTTTATTGAATATCAGTCAAGAAGAAAAGCGTTGAAGCTGTTATAGCTGCAGGGAAATAGAATGTCATAAAGGTTCCTGTAGGTTTAATTTTACATTAACATTCAGACAGTTTGAAGATGCCTTTATCCAAAATGATTTAAACATGAGAGGACATAATAGTAAGTCAGAAAGTAGCATGCTGAACTGCAATATGATTAATCTGATTTAATGCCTATACATTACCTCATCCAAATTTCTATGCAGTGTGTACATTTCCCAATACTTTTGTTCATATTGTGTATTTTCAGTAGAAGAGAGGTCTGAACATTGGGCAAGTCATATAAGAACACACACTCTGATTGTATTTAAAGAGCCACCGTTTCCTTCCTTCAAAAGACTCTAATATAAGCTGAGATCTGAATCTTCTCACAGCTGCTGGAGGTTTGTATGTGTAATTATGACTCTGAATTGAAGCTCCCTGTTGAACTGCAGTTATGTTGAACAGTTTTTGTCTCATAATGTTGAATAATCCTTCAGCAGTGTGGCACATGTGCAGCAATTACCGGTAATAGTGGAGATTCTGTAAGTGACATGTGGCCAGGCACAGAATAATGAAGGAATGAAATACTGCTGTGGAAATAAAGAATTAATATTGAAGCAGCTGTTCTATCAGCTAAAGCTGCATTAGTGGAAGAAGAACCATCAGAGGTAGCCTCAGCCTTGTTTTTTTTATGCAAAATGATAAAAAAAAGGCCTGAGCGAATATTAAAATGTTGGTGCTTTAGGAATATATGGGTTTATTAATGAAAAAAATGTTTTTAAGGCTTGGTGCTTCTGAGCCTATTATCATGGCTAAGTGCAGGGTTACGCTGTTTTTGTAATCCATATCTATAACATTCGAAGACTGGAACTAGGATTTATTGTCCAAACTCTTTAAAATAAGAGAAGTGTCTGGATAGTTTGTCTATGATTTGCACATTTGCTTGTTTAATAAATTAATTTTTAATTATTTTATTTCAAGATTTATTTTAATTTGATTTAATTTAAACACATTAAACCATTAATACATTTACCATGTCCTGTCTCTTGTGTTGCAGCCATGGGTGTCCTGATGTCCAAGAAGCAGCAAGTGGAGAAGGTCCAGAAATGCAGTGCGGTGGTATCTGCCTTTCGTGAAGGCCTGAAAAACCAGCCAAATGTTGCCCATTCCCAAAACAGCTTAGAAAGCAGAGATGAATCTGCAAAACAGCCAGATACTGACCAGTCTGAAACGAAGGAGGAGGCTGGAAAACCCGGACCATCCTCTGCACAAACCAAGGAGGAAAACAAGGCAAATCAAGAGGCCTGGGGCCGTTTACGAGATGGAAAAGGGGTGGAGCCTGAGGAGTTAAAAAAAAGCCATCAGCTCACACCACCTGCGTACGTGAGGCCAAAGAGGCAACCAGATGACGATCAACCTGTGCACACTGAGCTCACTCAGAGGGAGGAGGTAAGAGAGTGTATTAAAACATTGATTTGCTGGAGTTAAGGTAAAGATTCTCTGCAGGACGCTCAAGTTTTGGACCTTGTGCTTTGTGTATAATCATGCTTGGACAGAAACGAGCCTTCTCCATTTTTTTTTTTTACAAAGCTGGAAACATACAATTACCTAACATGCATGGCTATATGGTTAGTACTGTAACCATTTAAAACACCTGAATTCTATTCCTTTGCCATACAGTGTACATCAAGCTGTACATCATGACAAAATATATAGTTAAATTAACTTCAAACCTCTAAAACACTTCAAAAAACATGACTAATGACAAATAAGATTTTCCTGTAAATATAAAAAAAAAAGTTTCCACTCTTCCTAGTAACACACATTGCTCTTTATTGAATATTGTTGTTTGAGCATTCCCTGTAATTTTGTACTAACATAATAGATGTTCCAATACTCCATGTAGTTCCACTCCATTGGCATTTATTAGAGAGCTTGGTAATTACAATGCATTAGTTATGCTTAACTGTACGGTAGGCTACTTATAAATGCTATTTTTTTCTTTCCAAACAATATTAAAGACAAACACATTCACAAACCATATACAGTTTCACTGCTTGATTTCAAATAATATTTATGTTTATCTCTAAACACTTTTCCTCAGTATTATTTAGCAATTTATTTTTTACTTTTACACTTTAATTTTGCAATATTTAGCAATTTACATGAATGGATATTAAGACTCCAAACAAATACTTAACATTAAGAAAGTGCTCTAGGTGTTACAGGTCATTTTTGTTTGTATTTATAAAGCGCTTTCAAAAACAGACAGACTAAGTTAGTATCTATAAAATATCTATATGAGCCGGAGCCGATGACCACAGTGGCAAGAAAAAACTTAAATTTAAAGATTTTTTGAAAAGACCAAGGCTCAAAATGCTATTTTTAGATTGGCATTCAATAGATTACAAATAATAACAAATATGAATGATAAATTAATAAATTAATCAAAAGCATGTTAGCATGTTCAAATCCTCATCTGGTTGGACTTCAATGTTCTCCCTGTGTCCTGGGTGTATCCAGCCCTGAATGGGCATGGGGAGCCTATGGGGGTTCTGAACACAAACAAAATGTGTTTAATGTAGATGAAGTCTGATAAAGTTGGTCAGTTTAAATTGTGTGCTGTTTAAGTTGTTGTAAGGAGCATTTGGACTCATCAGCTGGCAGGAGCACGACTCCTGACAATCTATTCAGTTTCTTAAATGAAATAACTAAACCCCTGTATGTGTCTTACCTCATCCCTTCAGTAAGTTGCTGTAAATTTGGTGGGATAGTCATTGATTCAAAACACCTGACCACCTAAACTATCCACTAAACTGTTGCCTTATCTTTATTGATGGGGTACCATGGCAACCATTATGGATTTCTTCTTGTCCTTTTCACACAAAACACTCCTGTCAGCTTTGTTCCTCTCTTAACCTGACTAAATGTCATCTAGTCCTCAAAGTCTACTGCCAGCATATCTGGCACTTGCTGCTGATTCATATCACACCCATACAAATGAGATATTGCTTTCCTCTCAACAGTTGTGCTCAAAAGGCCTTTTCATTTTAGCAGTTCCTAATAGTGAGTATGTAGATCAGAAAAAATCGTCTGTCAGTTCCACACATTACAGAGTAGTTATCATGGAGAATCGTATAGTCAGCATAGAAACACATGCTTTTTAGTGTTAAGGTGTAAGAGTTTTGTACAGTTTCAAGTACACAATAGCACAGAAATATTATTCTATAGTGTATTATTTGTTGTGTACTCTTCTTACAGTAGAATAAGCCAAGGTAGATATGCATAGATATTTATTGGCTCAATAACAGAAAGGCAGGCACCAATGAACAAAAGCATTAACACAAGCAGGCATCCAAACCAAAAAATGAAACAAACGAGCCAGCAGGTGTCTGAAGGCGTATGAGGCGGATGGCTTGGCAAAGGATGGTAGATTGGCCCACAGGCAGGTACTCTTTCTGTAAAATATCAACACAATGAGGTCACTTGCAAACATACAACAATATAATGCAAGTAAAAGCAAAAGTGAAGGGCGTATAAATAGAAAAGAAAAGGGGAGGAGAATAAAAACCTTAAAATGGTGCAGGTGCTAAAACTCAGGTGAATTAGAATGACCACACTAAGGTGAGGAGAGAGAAACTGGAGGAACCTGAGAGGGTGAAACAAGTGGGACAATGAACTTGAAACACCTTATTATTTTTTTTTTAAGTTTTTTTTTACTTAGAACAATAGAATGTGCAGTATACAAAATATATATATATAAATACCTTAGATTGTTAATAGATTTTTTTATACCATATTTCATTCAGAGTGGTTTGCATACTTGCTTCTCAGTACTGGGGATCTAGGTTCAAATGCCAATCTGGGTGCTTCCATGTTCTTTCTGGTTCTCTGGTTTCCCTTTACAGTCCAAAAACATGGATTCAAGATAAATTGACTGTTCTAAACTTCCTCATCTAAATTAACTATATAGTGTGTTTGGCTGTCTTTGTGAGTGAGCATGGATCCAGTGCATGGGATTTCTCCCCTGGACATAGGGAGCCCCCTGTGACACTTGTTATTAAAATAGGATTAAGTAGAAGATAATGATATGAGATTTATTTTTTATTTATCTATATTTTAATTAAAGTAACAGATTTTAACATTATAACTCACGTATGTGTCGCTGCTGCTACTTTCTTTGTTATTACATCGGGAGTGAGTGTGTATGCCATCCCTTTCTAAATTGATGCCCCCTTTGCACCTATAATAGCTTCCAATTTTCCAATCTCAGAGCAGGTATTGTCAGGTCAGGTATTGATGTTGGACAAGAGCCAGGCTTGCAATCTATTCCAATGGTCTTTGATGGGGTTAAGGTCAAGGCTCCAAGCAGTACAGTCAAGATCATGAAATTTGGTATGAGTTCTGGGGCACAGTCATGCTGAAACAGATTCATTTCTTTCTCAAACTGTTCCCAAAAGACAGAGGCATACACGTTTCCACCAGGTGTTCAATTTCTGGAACTAAATTAAACATTAGAATTTAGTAATGAAGAGCTATGTCCTAATACTTTAATCCACATAGTGTGCATATTTGCTTGTCAGTCCTTGAGCAAGGGGTTTGTCAATGTTTTTGTCAAGGTAAATAAGAAGTAGCCTCTACTGGAGTAGATAGTGTAAGTGTAAGATAGTGTAAGATAGTGTTATGCCTGTTATTCCAAATAAAGAATATAGACTTTCTGTTGGTCCTGAATCAAAGCCTTTAGTCAGTTATGGAGCAGAAGGTGTAGCCACTGTGTCCATTAGTCCAAGTATTTTGTCAATATATTTAATATTTATATGTCTGTCTTGCAGAACAATGTGTAGGCACGATGTGGAGAAGTTCATGTTAAAATGTTGCATATTTTCCTGACAGTGATGAAGCAGAAAATGGAGTCTCTGTGCCTAGCAGTTCATTAAAAATAATACTAACCTAAATGCCATGCAGCTTGATTTAGAGCATGTCAGTGTGTCTTTACTATAATAATGACAAGAAAATACACCCTGCAGGGCTTGAAATGTGCAAAAGGCCTGTACTAATTCTCTGAATTAATTATGGGTGTGTTTTGGGCATAACCTGCAATAAACCAGTCAGTGTGTCACTTCACGTTTCCTTACTTTTTCAATGGTGCAGCTACCTGGATGTCTGACTGTTAACATCTGTCTAGGTGGTTTTCAGTCAGTGGTGCATCTGTGTTTTCTGTCGCAGAAATAGCAATATGCCAGAAATGTACCTGAACACACCTCATCACACACTTTGGTGTAGATATGTTCACAAGCACTGTTGCTATTTAAATGACACAGACAGAAAGCGGAGTATAAGATAGCAATGAGGGCAATGTACCTCCGTGGTTAGGGCATTGGGCTATCAATCTGAGGGTTGGGGGTTCAAATCCCAGGTCCACTGAAGTTACCAATGTGGGTCCTTGAGCATGGCCCCCTAACCCTCTTTGCTCTTGTAAGTCCCTTAGGATAAAAGCGTCTGCTAAATGACCAAATGTAAATGTAATTTAATGTATAACGATGTGCCTTAAAGAAGAGAAGAACAGTTACCCAAGATGCACTATGTACATAGACTAATTTACCTCTAAGGCTGACATGCAGCATTTAGAACAAAAAATGTCCTGGGTTTAATTCCCCCAAAAAATCCCGGTTTCTTTCTGTAAGGGAGCATGTTCTTCCCATGTCCACATGACTTTTCACCATGGTCCAAAGATAAGAAGTCAGGTTAGCTCAAGATACGATTTTGCCGCAAATATAAATGCGTAAATGTTTTCCCCTGTGTCTGTCCTGCGGTTAACTGGTGACATGGGGTTTAGTGCTGCCTTTTGCCCAATTAGTTCCAATTAGAATAAAAAATTTAAAAAAGGAATGAATTAAACATATATGGTAATGCAGGCTGAATTACTTTTAAAGAGCTTATTCCTTCCAACAGCGTCAACTGTTTTTTAAAAATGGAAATTATTTATGTGTTTATTTGCATATAGAAAAAGAAAGTGCGATAAGATCACAAGTGGTCACGCAAGGTGCATCTGGAGATGCATACTAATGCCAGGTGTGATCACACATCCCAGAGCTGAGAGAAATAGGTTCTCTGTGTCTGTCAGTCATAGCAAAAAAAGATCAGAAGGTGTGGTCTGTATGACTGTCAACCTTGTTGAAAAAGGTGAGGCATCAGTGCTTGGTAATCCTGAAATAGTTGTGTGTATCATATAGTGGGGGAAGTGTCTCATCTGTGCTTCATAAACAAGGTGATGTGCCTGTGCCTGTGCCTTGCAGTGGTCCTAAAGAGGATCCAGCATCTGAGATCATCAGTTCTGGATGTGATGTCTCTGGTGAAGAATCTGAAGCTTCTATGACTATAATACCAATTACATTCTGTCAGCATCTGTGGGCAAGGCGCCTATGGAATCTGTGTGAATTCAGCATGTGTACCACTAACTTCCACAGACAATCCATGTCCTCTGTGCTGTTTATCAACAGTAAAGGTGTTGCCCTGGACCTTGACACTGAAAGCTGATCAGTTTGTTAGTATAATTTCCCATAATTGCTTAAACAAAACATAAATTAAACATTTTAAAGTATGCAGAATATTTTATTCAAACCTTCTGAAGTGAATTTTAAATAAAGACTTATATCTGAATAAAAATCATGGTAACTAAGAAAACTTTGTAAGCCATAACCAACTTAATTATGATTTGAATAGAGGCTGAAAAAATTATTCTCTAAAGAACAAAATAAAAGGCTGCTGAAAGTCTATTCATACTAATGGATTAAATCTTAAAGAATAATGTAATATCTGCTTAAAGCAAAAAGGCCATAGATTAAATATATACAAGGTCGCCAGTTAATAATTTTATGCTAATGGTGTGGTGTTATAGAAATAAATTCACTAAGTACTTTAATAGGTTTACCTCTTTGTTTCTCTAGTCCGCGGCTTTGTAATACATATTTCTGTTGTTTTTTTGGAATTTAGTTGCCTTCCATATTCCAAAGACAGGTAAAATGAAAATACCAATTGCCCCTCTGTTTGGATCCTTGGTAAACTATTGTTGAGGAATATCTTGCTGAATATTTCTCACCCTTCACCATAAAACTTAATGGATCAGAATAATTGTAAACTGACTATAGAGTATACAAGAGTTGGACACATCTAATACCTGTGGGTGTTAGAAAACAGCAGATGAGGGTATAATATGTCAAGTGAGGCAGTCTTATAGACAAGTGAGCTGATCTGGTTAAAATGCTGTATCATCTACTTTAAAATTATGTAATCATATTTTTGCTTTTTTAAATGATTGTGTCTTAGTGATAATCCATCCATTAAATACATTACCTATTGTGTATAATTCAAAGATAAAGGATATTTCATCCAATAGTCAATAATGATGGACTTCTACCAGCAGCCATAGACAAAGTTTGTGTTTGTGTGACTGTATTCAAGCAGTTGGCACCAGGCAGGATGTGGGCGGGTTGTGTTGAGGGGCCTGAATTGGGTGAGAAAGTGAGAGTGGATGAATCCTGTTAGCCTCCAGATCTGCACTGATTAATTTAACAGATTAAGCCTGACTGGAGTGAAGTCACTAGTCGCATAGTGCTGGATGAGAACTCTCCACAGCACTGCTTTGTTTACAGAGGCGCTCTCATTTGGTGAGAGTAAAATCGGCACAAGAGGGGCTCAGAGAGGCATCCAACACTTTTCAGTTTTTTTTTGGAACAGCTGTTTTTTTTCTGTAGCCTGTTACAAAGGTTTGAGCGCTCAGTTGGAGAGCTAGGTTGGTTATGAAACTGAGTGCACAAGTGTCATCAGTGAAGGTTTGTCTGAATTACAGAAAAATGACAGAATTAGTGCAAAGTAGAAGAATTTTTGCAGAAGAGCCAGAGAAAATCTGAAATAAATATCTTTACAGAAAAAGTAAAAGTAAAGCATCTCTATAGAAAAACCTTCTCAACAATGCAGCCTGACCCTCTGTTCCAACAAACTATACAAACACCATACCACCCAAGGGGGAAGCAACCTGTCATAAAAGTATGTGTAATTTCCATAAATTATATTTTTATTAAGAGTTCAAATACTTGGGCAACATGGCGGCGTCATGGTTATTACCTTGGTTCTGGGGATCCAGGTTCGAATCCCGATCTGGGTGGTGTTTTCATGTTCTCCCTATGTCTGTGTGGGTTTCTTCTGGATTCTCCGGTTTCCTCCCACAGTCCAAAATCGCTTTAAGGTAAATTGACAGCTCTAAATTGCCCCTATAACATGTTTTTGTGAGTGAATATGTGCCCAGGGATAGATTAGCACTCTGTCCTGAGTGTATCTGCCCAGTGCCCAAAACATTTTTCTCTGGATGGGCTTGGAAAACCCCTTACAACTCTAGTATAGGAATAAAAGGAAGATGATGGATGGTTGAATTTAAATACTTGTAAAATACAGCACAGATACTTCTTTATTGTTGTTTAGTGTTCTCTTTTACCACTCTATGGGCAGTTAACACTAGAAGGATGTTTTTTTAAACTAACCTTTTGTTTTGTGGGTTTTGATCTGGCTTGGCTGTGGACAATATCTCTAAGGATGGCTTGATTCACTCTGGTACGAAAACAAAACTCACACCTCATTATTACATTCTGCCCCTAAGATGCTTGTCAGTTTCTCTGAGGAAACCTGTGGGAGGCTGATTGTAACTCACCTATTACAAGACCTCCCTGCCCTTCTGGATGTTGTTTATCAACATGTAATGGGAGATTAAATCGTTAGGCATCTTGAATCCCCTCTAACACACACTGTTTCCTATGAGAATTAACAGAGTTTAGAGCTAATATCATTAGAGCTGGGATTTTAGTAAGAAACAAATCCACCCGATGGGTGTTTGGTGGAAGGCTAATTGCTCTGTTAAATTAACGAGGTCATGTGGCTCTGGCTCACAGAGCAAATAAATAAATGTCTATATGTTTATTTAATGTCCACTCACAATCCCACCAAGCTCATCGGCCGGATCACATCTGGGACTGCTCACATTTGTCTGAGGTGTTGGTTGACGTCGCTTCATTTTGTTTCGTCAAGCAGCATAAATGTGTGACCATAAAATTTCATGGTGCCACAAGCAGGCAGATGATGCATCTTTGCTGGTAGAACTCTGCTAATAGCAGGAGGGAAATGACTTCTCTAATTAAGCCTTGGAAATAGAAGGGGGTTAATGGAGTAATTAGCAAAGTTAGAGGATGGAAACACGAGGTTCAGATAATGTTTGTGATTCATCTGAAACTGCCCCACAGCTCTTGTAATTTTATTAACACACACAGTTTGACGTTTTTATTGTCCTGATTAGGCATTATAGAGAAAGGAAGTGTAAAAGTTTAAGATGCTAGCTGGAGTTTCAACACATTTCTCTCCAGGGTGTATCTTATACTATATGTGTCTGCCTACAGGGCAGACAGCGAGAACATTTTCATTGTTTTTACTTCATTTCTTTATGATGTAATTGTTGTGTAGTTTGTATTGAAATGCAATGAAGAGTTAATTTTGAGTCACCCACGTCAATTCCTTATTAGCATTTCTTCTCGGCAGTTGCAGCATCCACCATACAATGTAGCAACATAGAGAATTCACAGAATTCACAACAACTAGGATCTAATAGAAAAGGAAGGAACAGCTTCACGTCAACCGCTTTAGCATGAGAATGTGATTGTAAACAGAAATAAAAACATTCAAAGGTTTTGAGTAAGCTCCTCTGTGGGTAGCTCTTCTCAGTAAGGACCTAGAACACTTGTTACTCAACTATCAATAGTCAGTAATACTGACATACAGTTGATTTAGGAGGCTGAATCTAAATGACATGCAGTTTCTATTGTTTTATAATTTTTTTCCAAAAGCAAACTTTAAGAACAGTAACTCTAAAACAACTATACAGAGTAATCTTATGGGGCTGTTCATATTTCTTATGGGGCTGTTCATATGAATTTTTTTAGAATATTTCATAGAATATTCGGGACCTCACCAACTTTATTTTATGTTCACTGTAAATCATTTTGAATGCCATATTTAGCAAGATGTCCATACTTCATTAAATATGCAATACAGAAGGTCTTCTCAAGCAAGTTTTCAGACCATGCTTAAATATATACTACCGTGATCTAATGCTTTAGCACTTCACTGTAAGAAAAACCTTTTCTGTGTTCTCGCAATGCTGCTACTCTATAAAATCAAATGGATATGATTTAATGAGGATGTTAGATGCTGAACAGCAATACTGGGTAATAAAGTTGGTGATTCTAAAAGCAAATATGTATAAGTAGTGTGCAGCTTCTTCATGTACGTTTGATACTGTCAGTAAAGCATTTTGGTACTTTATAATATCAAGCATCTTTTATTAAGTATGTGTGGTGTCTGAGAGCAAGACCCATACTCTTTAGGAGCTGAAATTGAGCTTGGACCTAATTTGTGAAACTGATAAACCTATATCAAAACCACTAATTTGATTGGTCCAGTGGTGACATCTAAAACTGAAACAGTAACCGAAACATTCCCTCAAACTGAAAAACTGCCAGTGATGTTCAAGTACAAGTTCATTCTGCACCAAAAGATGTAGACACCTGCTTATTTTACATTATGTTACATTATATTACCTTTTATGTCAAATACACATTCTGTAATGATGTGTAATTTGTTTTAAAAGCCTATATTCTTTCAGATACATTTCATTGTGTATTTTAAATATGCACACCTTCAGTAAAAGCATCCAGCACTTACAACTCCTGACCGGAACATATGGATAAAATTGATATCTTGAAAATCAGGGTAAGGCTTGAACTTTTTTGGTCCTAGAGAAATGTGCTTGTCACTAATAGAGATATTTTTAAAATGATTACGGTAATCAGTGCAAATGTTGACTTTTAAAAAGCTATGATAAGGGGGCACTGTTGCGTATTTAGAGAGCGAGACATAAAATGATTTGTTAATTAATTGTATATTGTATATAGAGTGGACTTTTACAAATGCTTATAGAACATAAAGCTTTTCTGTGTGAAATTAATGTCCATTTCACATTTCATTTCTGTTCTTTTTCTCTGTTCACTGTGCAGCCGGCGAATGATGAGATGTGCGAAGTGTGTGAAGTATGGACAGCAGATGATCTGTTCCCATGTCGGACATGTACAAGGGTGTTTCATGATGGATGCTTGAGGGAGATTGGATATCTACGTGCAGAGGCTGTGCAGGAGATGAGAGAGACGGCTCACACAACTACCGGCTGGAGTTGCTACTACTGTGTATGAGTTTACACTGATGTCTTAGAATCAGAATACACACACACACACACACACATGTGCACACACACTAACACAAACACACACTTTTAATTTTAAGAATTATATTTTTAAAGCTAGGTCCATAGCTTTGAATATATTATATATAATAACCAAAGATTAAACTTAGGATCAGTGGAACATCCAGAATGGGTTAAACCAACAACTTTAATGTTATTCTAGGGTTTGAAACACTACTATTCTGTTCCAATCCATGCATCAGTCAGAGCACTGCGTAAAATTACATGGCACATATAAATGTACATATGATGAGATGCCAGTTTGGACATATTGTGCATGGCATAAATTCATAAACTAGGCTTGTGGGGCAGTCATATGCACACTGCACAATCATGCTAAAACAGAAACCTGGCCTTCCCCAAACTGTTTCTTTAAAGTCAGGAGTATACAGCTGTTCAAAATGTAATGCTAGATGCCTGATTTTTATGCCCTACAGTTCAGTCACATGTCATGGCAGAGTGGAGGTGGAAACCTTTCCTGAAGATCAACCGAAACTAATGCTACATGTGCAGTCATTCGTCCTTCAGGTTTACTTGAATTTATTCTCAGCAAGTTGTTTTGAGTGCATCCACTGTTTCCCAGCTTGGATTCATTTGTTGTTCGACTCATGAGGTTACAAAGGAAACAACTGCGTATGGATTATCATGTCAAGTTTGAGGGTTTGGAGTAATTTCCTCTGGCTGCTGGAGGATTGCAGAGCTGAATTTGTGGTGAGAGCTGTCAGATGGAGCCAACCTCCCTCAGATTTAAATGCATGGCTTATCTCAGCTTTGCAGCCCGCTGAGGATTAAGTCATTTGGCCGACTGTGAGAAGTGTAAAAAGTTTTTTTCTTTTCCTTTTTTTCTGAATGTGAGAAATGTGAAATGATGTATGTACATGTATATGTGCATACAGACATACTTGTGCCCAGATGTTTTATTGCCAGTATGTAAATATCATGGCCACAATAAAGTGCACAGTGAGTGGCCAAAGTGTTTCAACATGTTTTGATAAGTTAGCCCATGATGCATTACTACAGAAAGATCCATACAAATCCATATACACAAACACACCACTGGTTGAATAGTAAACACTTATTAACAGCTGTCCTCAACATTTTCGTTGTTATGGCTGAAGTGCATCTCACGTTTCCTCTCAAGATTCATTTCACAGCTGATCTGTCTTTTTTCTCACTTCACGTCTGTTAGTGCTTAATCCCATGTGTGTTTGTGTGCCTCATGGAAATGAGTAGGTCCACTTTTCTATTGTCTGTGGACCGACACCACTTGATTTGGTTCATGTTGTTCCATGAGAGTCTTCGATCAAAAAACAAACAAACCTACAGGAGCTCTACAGCCAACAACAATTCTGTTAATAAGATCAGTAATGAACCTGTGTGTACACAACACTCTAAATGTTTAAACAAGTGCCAAATGTAAGCTTATTTTGTGCACTTAATACACCATTAACCCATATAAGCACCAAATAATTCAGCTCTTTAGACTGAGCTCCCTCCCCATCTCTGCTGCATTATTCAGATATTTGAGCAAAGAGCATGAAGGAGCTGCTAAAAGGTGGAACTCCATCACCCCAGGCTCTAACAGCCTCTAAAAGGCAGCAATAGAAAGCTGTTGAGTAGCAAAAAAAATGGTCTAGCTGGGGATGTGCATCTTTTGATATCAAAGGACCTGAATGCATTTGATCTCAGAGCAGTTCCTCCTCCAGACACCACAAACTCATCAGGTTTTTTAAGAGCCCAATTATCCAGCATAATCATTATCCTCTCTTTATTTCATATTCACCCATCTTTCTCTAACACAATAGAGGGGTGTATTAACAAAAGATTTGGAGTATAACCCTGTAGTTAATTTAATTTAAAAATAAATCTTTTTACGTTTTAAACTGATCCACTGTGTGTCTGCCTGTGGTGATGACACAATGTGGATTTTATTGTTTCATTTAAGGATTTAGTAATCAGTAAATCCATAATGTATCTGTGGCAGTTGTGTGTGTGTGTGTGTGTGTGTGTGTGTGTGTGTGAGTAATTGTGTTCCCTATACAATTCCACACTGTTGCTTCAAATACCTTGAAATGTTACATATGTACATTTGGGATCATGTGGAGGTTTATATATTCTTTACAAACCTTGAGACGGATGCTCAGGAAGCTTTATTTTAGTGATCTTTAGCAAGCCATCAAACAGGCACATTTCGGCTTGATTTGGACAGGGTAATTGTGCCGTTACTGTTGTAGTGATTTGATTGATCTGTGATTTTGGGCATCATGTGCAATACACCAATCAGTGTGTCACTTGCCGTATTTTTTTAAGTGCGTGGTGCGATCTGACGGATTGCTATTTCGACAACTTACTCAGTTGAATAAAGTTTTGTTTTCAACAAAGAATACCTATTAAGAAGCAACTAATAATTAACAACTTGAAATAAAAGTTTAAACAAATATTTACACCATTTATAAAAATGCTATAGTACACTAATTTATTTCACAATAACACGATATTTATAAAAATTGAATTGATTTTTTAAAACCTTTTTAAGGATATATTTGGACCAAGCATTTTTAGTAAAACTATGCTGTACATTACCATGCTTTAATTCTTTGGAACAGAATTCTGGGTCTCACCACAAGGTGTTATCAAAATCTCCAGAGACCAGGTCTCATTCTGGATTGACAGCTGAAGAGATCATGCCCTGTTCACTGGGATTTATAAAGGAGGCAGTATCTTCTTCATAAGAAGAAAATCCTTTAGGGGTGGTGCAAAGGCAATACTTCTGCCAACTCAGGCATTCGGTGTGGAAATGCAGTCCATGCCTGCCTATCTGACATAAACATCTTTGACATATAACTTTAACACATTGGTCTTTTCCCTTCAGGCATGGCTACTGTTCTTATCCACACTGTCCATTCTCAGTTTCCTAAAAATTATATAGAAAACCCAAATGCCTATTAAAATAATATTATTTTACTTATTACAATTAATGATTTGTAATTTGTATTTATCGATTAACTACGAGGACACCACATATACTAAAAACAAATATAATTATTATAGGAACATTTTCCTCAATAAATAAACAACATGATAAAACAGTATGGCCTAACTTTTTGAACGTGCATGAAAACATAATTTTGCAGGTCATATTCTTGGAAAAAATAAATGGTGCACAGTATAATGCTGTTTGCTTGTTTATCCTCAGGACAATGTGAACCTGCTCCTGACTGAAGAAGAGATGTACAGTCTTATGGAGACCTTCAAACAGTGCAAGATCATTCCAGGTTCCTTTTCAGAAAATAAAAATCTAAATTAAAACCACCTCATTTGTCCTCTGTGCACCCAAGTGTCAGGGACAGTGTAGAAAATATACAGGCTCATCCATCACCTTTGTAAGTTAATTAACTTTGTGGAACGGTGAATAATTAGAAATGATCCTTTTGCTGGTGGTTTGCAGAATCATGTTTGGTGTCGGACGAGCTGTTGCAGTACAGGCACTTTGTGTCAAAGCAGCTGTTTGAGAAAGATCTGACGGACGAGCAGGAGGAGGAAGTCTTGTCCCAATTTGCAGCGCTGGATCCCGAGAAAAAAGGCCAGATTGAATGGTCAGATTTTCTGTATCATGAATCACTCTCTGTGCTGCAGAAGTTTCGGACAGAGGTAGGGAGTGTGCACTAAAGTGTTCTTTAAGAGTTAATGGTGGAGATGTTGAGGAACAAACATACATTATATCTAAAAGCATATGTGCCCTACAGTTAAAGTTTGAAAACATCCCTGTTATAACCTTAATTAAATAATTGTCTTATCCATAGAACTCACTGGTGCGTCTACTTACTGCTAAAGAGAGGGACCGAGCACGGGCCCTCTTTCAGAGTCTGGACCAGGACAAAGATGGCATCATCACAGGTGGAGAGAGCCGGCGTGCCCAGACCTCATGGTTCCACAAGAACAGCAAAGAACCACAGTCCTGCAATGTCAGGTAGATTGAGGACCTATTTAATTTTTTACTTATTTATATTGAGAACTTTGAGCATAAATTAAGAATAATCAGAAGGAAAATACAGTTAAAATGCAAAAAGAAATTTTTTATCTTTTAGTATTAATTGTATTTTGTAATAGAATGACAACAGACTAACATTTGTTAATGCTAATTATTTAAAAAGAGATGTATAAATGTTTCTTGGCAACACATCTGGCAGCATGATACTTAACAATTCGTATAGATATACGAAACAGAAATTCCAAATAGACAGGAAAAGAGGGGAAGAGACAAGAGCAAAACTGTGACTAGCTGAGGCCTTGTATACAGCAACATTACTACTTTTGGAATCGCAACAATTAATACCACTAATAATAAAATGCGTAAAAAGTCTGTTTTGTCAAAAAATCTGAAATAAATACTTGGTAAAAACAGCTAAATATATACAATGCTCTGAGGTCCCACGGTGGTGATGAACATGGTGAATTTTCTATCACTAAGCTGTGAAGTTTGCAAAGTAAACATGGGATACTGAGTTAACATGTTGCATGAAACACAAATACATGGGTGAAAAAAACATATGAACTATGCATTTATGTCATTTGTATAGCTGAAGAATAGAAAGGCAATTTTCTATTCTAGCATTACTGTACACCAGTACAAGGCCCACAGTTGGCTGAGCTTGTTGTGGAAGTTCTTGACTGGCCTGCACTGACGTCAGTCCCATCTCACACCTTTGGAATAAGCTAGAATTGAAAGTGCTAGTCAGTCCTTTTTATTCAATATCAGAGCACTGATGCGCTTCTCAATGATTTGGTCAATTTTCCACAGACACACTGTAAAATTTTGTAGAAAGCTTTCCCAAAAAAGGAGGAAACTGTTATAAAAAAGAACTGAACTGTAGGTATCATATGTAGATGCCCCAACATTTTTTATCTATATAGTGTAACGTGGCTTTAAGCCACAAATATGGATCTATTTATATTTTTGAAATAGAAAATGCTGACATATGCCCTAAGGAGACAAGTATTACGTATATAGTGAGATTTAAAGCAAAGCTGGCATGAAGTGAAAATCTAGAGCAGACAGTAAAAGGGAAAATCAAAAGTACTTCAATTAAATGCAAAACCAAGACGGGCAGATAGATAAGGAGTGACATTAATGAAGTACCTGTCAACAGTCTTGTCATGTCAAGAAGCCCATAGGAGCTAATAACTAAAAATGAATGCAGTTGTTAGAGATGAGCATTGAAGATAAGGAAGGTGGTATAATGTATAAATGAGGGTAGTTGGCTGGAAATCAGTCCTTCATGGTCAGAAAGATGTGAACATCTGATTTTTTACGTTTATGAGCTTGTTGGATATCCTATTCTGAAAGCCGGACTTTACAGTGGAGAGCTATTTATGACTTTAAAAACATTATTCTTTAAATATAGCTTTCTTAAGGTTTTGATTAGTGCCAATGGGATTCTGTGGCATTTTTGGGATTCTGTGGCATCTCTTTCTGCCAATACCATGGAGGAGGCCATGGCTGTCTTGCAACACTGTAGAACCTCTTAAAGGGGAAGCATATAATTGTTTACAATGGCTTTTATATGCAGTTATATTAACATTACACTTCAGTGGAACTAAGCATCTAAGTTCAAGTTCTAAAAAAATAGGAAATAAAGGGTAGGTAAGGGTCCGACAATAACTCCAGACACACATCTGTAATACAACATTTAGAAGAGATATGCAAAATCAAACTTAACTGAAAGTAGCAATAAAAATAACAAAAAGGGGAGGAGCAAAGACAAACAGGGCTTAGACAGCAGTGTGTAGGGTGGGCAGTTATGGGTGAGAAGTCAGTAAATAGAGTGATTAATGAGACTGTGTAGACTGCAAAACAATACCTATTAAGAAAAACAACATGTGAACTGCTTAGTGAGGATAACAGCAGTGTGTGGACTGTGTAGCACTGTTTAAATTTGAATCTGGTCTGAAAACCAGATTGTCAGCAGGTTGTAAACACAATCACAGGAAGAACCCCTTTAGTAATTTGGCACCCTGGACTCAATAGTCCCCACTTGACTGAGAGGGAATTGTATAGAGTCAAGTGAGAAGAGAACCGAAATGAAACACACCTAAAAATATGAACATAACAAAGACAGAGCATACATTGAAGCATTCATACGCCGCTGAGGAGGAGGAAAGTACCACCGATATAACTTTACCCTTGTTCATCTTGTCTGAAAACCTCAGTGAAGGGAATAATGTGGAAGTGCTTTAACTATGCACCTCACACCTGTGTTCCCCTTTTTAATTGTTACAGATGAATCACTTTCAGATTTCCATTGTGCATGCAACGCTCAGGCTGACTCTCAGCTGGCTTTTTAGAACTGTAATGCATCCTGTTATGTGCTGCATGAGCTTGTATTATAAATGCGAATTCAGATACCATGTGTGGTAATGCTTTTAGCCTGTTTGTCTCTGTCTTCCATGATCACTGTGGTCTTCCATCTTGCCATCATTGTCACAACTGTGTATGCATTCACCCTCCAGACTTGTGGGATTGTGTTCCCCTATAATGAATATGGGGTAAGTCAGAAGTCAGTCAGCAAGTGCCTGGTTCAATAAGAAATTTTTTTGGTGTTTTATGGAATGATTGCACTCACTCACTTCACTCCACACCTCATTACAAAACTTATTTTATTTGAGTGATGTATTATTTCCAGAACTTCAGTGACATGGATGTGGAGATCACCTGTCATAATATGTTGCACAAGTATGATTAGATCAAACGAAAGTGCTGTTATTTTTTAAACACCATGTTCACTCACTGGGCGGCTTAGTGGTTAGGTGAGGAGTGAAGCGAGTGAGTATGCTAGGGATTCCGGGTTCGAATCCCAATCTGGGTGGAGTTTCCATGTTTTCCTTGTGTCTGCATAGGTTTCCTCCGGGTTCTCTGGTTTCCTCCCACAGTCCAAAAACATGGATCAAAGTCAATTGAGTTCTCCAAATTGCCCCATATAGAGTGTGTTTGTGTGTGTGTGTGTAAGTGTGTGCCCAGCAATAGATTGGTGCCCTGTCCTTCGTGTATCTGCCCAGCACCCGAAACATTCTCCCCTGGATGGGCATGGAGAACCCCCCTGCGACCCTAGTAAAGGATAAAGCGGAAAAAAATGGATGGATGGATGTTCACTCACTGTGCACTATTTTAAACACATCTACCTGATTGCTTCATGTACATGTAAAATTGGAGGCTGTGGCTCATGAGATCCACAGTTATTCATCCGCTTATTATTCATCAGTGACTAATAATTATTATATAATTATTTATCACTCGGCACGGTGGCTTAGTGGTTAGCACGTTCGCCTCTCAGCACTAGGGATTCCTGGTTCGAATCCCCATCTGGGTGGAGTTTCCATGTTCTCCCCGTGTCTGCGTGGGTTTCCTCCGGGTTCTCCGGTTTCCTCCCACAGTCCAAAAACCTGGATCAAGTCAATTGAATTCTCAAAATTGCCCCATATAGAGTGTGTCTGTGTGAGTGAGTGTGTGCCCAGCGAATGATTGGCGCCCTGTCCTGGGTCTATCTTCCCAGCGCCTGAGACGTTCTCCCCTGGATGGGCATGGGGAACCCCACCGCGACCCTAATAGAGGATAAGCGGGAGATAATGAATGAATGAATTATTTATCATTTCTAAGAAGCAAGCAAACTTTTGCAAACAAAATTGAATGCAGGAATTAATTTCAAGGAAAAGGTCATAAACTTTTGGTCATATAGTGTAATATAAACTGAGTGCATCATCTGAACACTCTTATTTTCATTAGCAGCAGCATTACTTTAAGAATTCTCAGTCTTTATCTCTATTGGTCTTTAAACCTTTTATTAGCTAGGAAAGGTCTGGTCTCGCCATTAACAGGATCAAACAAGAAGCACTTACTTATATCACTCATCGGATTAATGGGCACTCTAGGTGAAAGGGTTAGAAAACTTTGGCCTCTAAAGGACAAGTGTTTTACTGCAGTTTTATCTGGGCTCATTAAATCAACTGAAGTATTCAGATGAAAGCTTAAAGTCCTTAAATGGCCGCTACAGCCGTTTCTTTCACTTTGATTTAAACTGAATATGTGTTTTCTCAAAGCCAGTCCTAGATTTTTAATTACTAAAAATTAGCATTGTGAAACACCATTTGTAAGCACATTAACAAACCTTCTTTTATAACTGATGTTTTTTATACTTTGTGATCACCATGTTAAATGACTGCGAGAGGGTATTTTAAACTGGATAACAGATAATGGCATTAATAGATTAAGGCCCAGCAGTGTGTTAAATATAAAAAAATATAGTAATCATTCATTCATTCATTCATTATCTTCCGCTTTTATCCTATATTAGGGTCACGGGGGGGTTCCCCATGCCCGTCCAGGGGAGAACATTTTAGGCACTGGGCAGATACACCCAGGACAGGGTGCCAATCCATCGCTGTGCACACTCACTCACACAGACACACTCTATATGGGGCAATTTGAAGAACTCAATTGACTTGATCCATGTTTTTGGACTGTGGGAGAAAACCGGAGAACCCGGAGGAAACTCACGCAGACACGGGGAGAACATGGAAACTCCACCCAGATGGGGATTCGAACCGGGAATCCCTAGTGCTGAGAGGTGAACGTGCTAACCACTAAGCCACAGTGCCGCCCAAATAGTAATCAAAGTAATGAAAATAAAAATATTGGAGAAGAACATATTTAAAATCATTCCTTTTGAAAATATTTTTGACTCCGGGGTTCATAAACTGTTGGATCTTACAGTATGATTCATTGTCATGCTGTTATACCTAAAGTTTAAACTGTACTTTGAATCTTTGTGTTTTCCCTTCAGTATCAGTCACGTAGGCCCAATTTCAGAGAGCAGTCCGGCTAGCTCCAGCAGTGACAAGAGTAGAGACAGGGCCATGGAGAAGTATGATAGCAAGTAAGTGCTTGTTTGTGGTGTCTTTAATGCTAATGTGGAGTTAAATTAATGTTTTAATGAACACATTGAGTCCGATTCTGTATAAAGCACATGCCCAAGCGGCTCTAGTTGGTTCTATAAAAAAACATTATGATGAAGGTTTTCATTATATATGATATTTTTCAATCTTTGAAAATTATTTATATTTATGCAAAAAATGTAACTGAAAAAAAAAAAAAAAAAGCTGTAAATACTAAAACTATAAAATAAATGATGTACTTTTTCTTCAGTATTTTAGACTACAAAAATTAAGGATCTTTATTCTATGAACTTTAACCTAGTAAAGTAAATGTGAATGTTCAGATCTGTAACCTTGCTCCATTACATTTTACGCCTTCATCCTACAGGCCAGTGACGTGGGATGAATTTCTGCGTGACAGTGCCATTTACATTCTAGCTGCTCGACCCAATAGTGCCGCCATGCACCTCCGCCTTCCACTATAATGGGTAGTTTTACCAGGCAAGGATCAGCATGAGGGAAGCACAGCACCCTCTGTCTTCTGATGCTCCGCAGGAAGAAGTGTGGGCTGAACCTTGACACTGCTAAAACACTGAACTATATGAGGAATTAAGACAAACCACTCAGAGACTGTATAAGCCATCGCCTACCCCCGTCTCATACAGTATACTGATATACCTTCAGCAACAGCACAGTGAGCAACTTTACCTGGCTATTTACTTCAGATATGTAACAAATGATCAGTGTTTGCTTGGTTTTATGGAATAGTGAAGGATTTCTTTCTGAATAAAGCACTGCCATCAAATGTATAAAAGCAGAAAACTTATAAATGTCCAGTGTTAATTAGAGGTGTTAACAGAAGAATGGTATTTTAAAAGCCATTGCAAAGTTTAAAAAGCACCAATTTAGCAGGTAGCACAAGATACTATGTAGTAAAGAAAGTTATTTGCCTATATCGTATATAAATATACATATTAATATGTATTATTTGTGTATTTATTCAGAATCTTACATATGGCCTACTGTTTTAAACATGTGTTGGTTTTAGATGTAATGTTTGTTATATTTTGTAAGAAAAAAGGTTATAACAAAATGAGTTCATTAACCAGTTTAGCGTCTTCAGGCCCTGTCCTTTAACACAGGATTGAGCACCTAGTCTGCATCCCAGTCTAATGCCATATAATTCCAAAATGTATTTTTAGTTTAGATCATTCAGACCCAGGATTTTTCTTTTTTTATGAACCCAGAATGTGCACACTATAAATAAACCTGCACAAGTTTACACTGTGTATGGGCTCAGTGACACCAAGTGACTTCTACTGTGTTATTATTTATGAGGGTCCAATATGTTTACCTTAATACTAATCAATTGAGTCAAACAAACAAGGTAATGGGTTGAAGTCAAACTGCAGTGCACCATCATTTAATGCAGTACCACAAATAAATGCATGGTATCAACTCCATAAGTCACCATTGTCATCCTTATTTAATAACTGAATATGTTTCTTCAGGCATTACTTTTCAATCTAAACTGGTTTGAACATGCAATTCTTATATTGCAACAGTAATAAGAATTCTTATAGTGCAACAATATAAAAATTGAATATAAAAAAGGTTCATGATTAAAGTCCATGTATTTTATCTGTGAAGCGTATTTGCAGTGCTTATAGTATATAGCATTTATTCTAACAATGTGTTTTGTTGTCTCTAAAGAGGTCAAAGCCTAAACCCCCATACATGACATTGGCAAGAAAATGCTCTTTGGTTTTAATTGTTTTTTATAAAACACAATTTCAGGTAAAACTGTTTTATATACTTTACATATAACATATAATATAACATCATTTAATATATAATTTAATATAACATAGACATTCTGTACAAACCAAGCCTGGGAAATATGTGCTATAATTCAAACATGATAGTATGCTAGTTTTTTAAATATGCATAGATTATTGTATCATTCAATCATCAAAACAGCAGCACAATGTCCTTTAGTCCTTCTGCCTTAAGTTATAAAACCCACCTCAGACTCTTTACCGTTTATAGATACACACAATGCAACTGTCTATTATTCCCTGGAGTTCTGTTCTGAACCTGACATTCTACTTCTGAATACCAGATCAGCATTTAGAATGTCAGATCGACACATTCAAAACTGATTAATATGGAACCACGTACAGCTGCAGGGGTTACAAGCAAAAGCCAAAACTACAGACGATTTGCTGCAGCAAACTGTTTCTGATTTGCATGATGAATTAGCAACAATGGCCAACAATTTTATTATAAATTTAATCAAGATGTGATCTCAGTGTCATTTGTCATGTAAGTAGATTTAGTGGCTTGGACAAAATCCTCTTTAAGAACAAAGTGAAACACTGAATGTAAGCAACACCAATGATCACTGCTTTAGTAAGTGAAGTTTTATTTAATGGTTTTGCTTATTTTTAGTCCTTGAAGGCATGGTTGGCTGAGTTTTGTGTGGAAGCACTTGACTGGACTGCACGGTCCTAAAGCCCATACAGCAGTTTTATGATGAACTAGAATGAAGATTGTAAGTCAGGTCCATGTCCAACATCAGTGTCCAAACTCACAAATGGTTTTTCGGATGGATGAGCAAAAACTCCCACAAACACACCCTAAAATATTATAGAGAGTCCTCCCAGAGGAGCAGAAGCTATTATAGCTGTGAAAAGCAGACCAACTGGGATATTCGGGGTTTCGTAAAAGCTCATGTGGGAGCAATGTGAAATCTGTCTGTATAGTGTATGTCCGATATAACAATAATTATAACTCCTTAAATAAAATTCATAATTGTCTTTTAGTTTTGATTAAATTATTTGAAGGGTCATCTACATATTAGTCTTTTATGGAGGCAGGTTATCACCCAGGATGGTGGGGGGGGGGCAGTGTTTACCCTCCAAATATCACAGCATCTGGGACTAAAAAAGTCTCTACTTATACCAAACAATGGCTCTGAAATTGGCAGCACAAACAGTCTGAAAAGGGCATTTGTCTTGTTTCTTGTAAAAAGGCTGCTTTTGTAGAATGTTTTATTTTTGTCCTGTGGTGACAATAAAAATAGGTTTGAGAATAGGTTTGAGTTTTTCTTGTTAAGGAGAATAAGTTCACACTCGCAGGAAGAAAAGTGTCATAAGCTACATTTGAACAGTCACTCAAACATACTCACCAGAGTTCTCTGCATATCACAGGAACATGTGTGATATGTTCTTTCCACATGCACCTAAAGAAAGGCATCTGTTAGAGTATTATGCTGTAGCCTGAGGGAGAGTCTCTTCCATTGTCATTGGCTTTTTTTTAGAAATGCATCATGAAAAATTAACACACTCTGATGAAAGCTTTTACAGACATAATGGAGAAGCTGTAACTTTATGTTCACGTCAATAAACACAAACCACTAGTTACAAGATGGGAAAGACATGCTGGTCACAGCGTGCATTTAGTGTTTGTGGGTCACTATCCACAATACTCTTATTCTGCTGTTATATGAAATAACATCCCAAAGGCAACTCTTACTTTATTCATTCATGTGAAACTGAATGCTGCAGAAAATAGCCAACTTTTAAATCACTAAGCTATCATAGCCTTAGACCAGTACATTCATTGCTAAAATATATATTGTTAAAATTCATATTGAAGATGATTGACACATACAATTCCACATTACCGGAGCATTAGGCTTGATGTAACCATTGGAAGATGGACACTTGTGGTCATGATTGTTGTACATGGTCAGCAACATTACATTTACATTTCGTCATTTAGCAGACGCTTTTATCCAAAGCGACTTACAAATGAGAACACCACAAGTCAGAAGCTATGAAGAAAACCAACTACTACATCATGGTCGAGTGTTTTAAAAGCTTAATGTGCTTCCAAATTTTGAAAAATGACATCACAAGGAACAGCTTGAGCATGATGGGCTTTGTCGCTGTAAACTGTTAGGCTAATGTTAATGCTGAGACACACATCGACATTTCAGTGATTTTTTATCACACAGTTTAATCATTTAGGTGTAAAACTTCAGTGGACTTCATACAACCCTGACACAGAGTTGTCACAATACATATCTGTGTGGAGGTATTTAAGAAAGGCAACATGTGGAGGAGTGAGAGAGTACACAGAGGCAACAGGGACAGGAGCTTGCGGTGTTACACCAGCCAGCATATAGCTTGTAATATAGTTTATGAATGAAGCTCTAACAAATCCTGTCTCTGATCCTCAGTCTGGTTTTAAATTCATCATCAGCCCACATTTCAAAAAACAGAAATTCGGATAAATAATTAGTTCTACTTTCATATAAATAGATAATTCTTTGTATTGGTCGATTTTTGCATTATACGATCTATACAAACAAGAACTTGATGATAAATGACTCCGATTTTGCTGATTTGATCAATTATGTGCATTTGCAAACCATATTTTTTAAGGTTTGTGTGAGACTAATTAGCTGAGACATAATTTCAAGGAGCCCATTCAAAATCTGATAAAAAACTAAAAACCTATATCCTCCAGTTTGTTGTCTCTTCAGATCTCAGGTCTTTTTCTATTTCACATACACAAAGAAGTTGAAGGCCATTGAGTTTTAATAATAGCAAGAACTGTATTTCTTGGAGGGTCTTAACACCATACGCCCCCACAGCATCTCGTCTGCATTCTCCACTCCTTTCATCCTCCACCATCTTTTCTGGCAAACCTGCAAGCATGAATCATACATAAGGTACTATCTAAGACCCATCCGTGAAAGATCCAGTGCAGACAATGTCTGTAAACAAACAGAATGCTTTTTTTTATTTACTAAAATAAGACTTCCTCCTCTGCTGAAAGCCAGTCTGATAAGGTCAGTCCAGCTCCTGTTTATAGCTCAACCTGGAAAATGTTTTAGTGCTAATTGATGCACTATACGGTCAGAACAAAGCATGCTATTAATGACAAGAGTCCTGGGATTAATTCACTTGCTTTAATAGAATGCTTATATATATATATATATATATATATATATATATATATATATATATATATATATATATATATATATATATATATATATATATATATTCATTATCTTCTGCTTTATCCTAATATATATATAAAAAAAAAAATATATATATATATATATATATATATATTTTTTTTTACTCAAATCAGACTGAATGAGAGGTTTGGTCAAATTTTAGCTAAAAGCACATTTTCAACAGTGTTCTAAGTTCTAAGAATTTTATGGGACAATTGTAAGCAATTTCCATTCACCTTACAAACATCCATTCTGTAATAAATCATTATTTATTAAAAGAGAACATTTATTTATATAGATTGTGTTGTAGTTTGGGGCGGCACGGTGGCTTAGTGGTTAGCAAGTTCGCCTTTCAGCACTATGGATTCCTGGTTCGAATTCCCATCTGGGTGGAGTTTCCATGTTCTCCCCGTGTCTGCGTGGGTTTCCTCCGGGTTCTCCGGTTTCCTCCCACAGTCCAAAAACATGGATCAAGTCAATTGAATTCTCAAAAAGATTGCCCCATATAGAGTGTGTCGGTTTGAGTGAGTGTGTGCCCAGCGATGGATTGGCGCCCTGTCCTGGGTCTATCTGCCCAGCGCCCGAGACGTTCTCCCCTGGATGGGCATGGGGAACCCCACCGCGACCCTAATAGAGGATAAGCGGGAGAAAATGAATGAATGAATGAATGAATGTTGTAGTTTGGTAGACCATTTTAAACATGCCTATGCTCCTTGCTTCTGCAGGGAATCCCGCTTTCAGTTCTTTGTCTCCATCTGGCGGCCCTCGTTGACATTGACCTTCTTCAAACCTGGCATGCGCGCAAAATATTTATGTGTTGCCAGATTGATTATGATAACATCAACCTGAGCTCGTATTGTACATCTGGAGAGTTTATACACTATATAAAACGTTTCAAATAATAATAATTTACCTATTTTCTTAATAATTTTGGTTAAGTTATAATTAAGTCAAATGAATGCAAGTTGTGCGGGTTGTGCAAGTTGTCCCTTTTCACCCTTTCACCCTTTTCACCCCAGCGTAGGCTCTGGAAGCTAGCACAAAATGAATGAATAATTAAGCACAATGGAAAATAAATAAAACATTAGAAATTTCACGATTCTAAAACAACAGTGAAGTTTATTAAATGGTTGCACAGGTCGCTCGAACTAATGATGATTTATCTTAAATCTGGCAACCGTCAGTAAAAGGCGAAAGGCAGGTCTGTGATGCTGACACATTGCGGTGATACATCATGGAACAATTATAACATAAGCGCAAACTATTGTTTCTAAAAAACACCTAATTGCACTTTATTGCTGTAATAGGTGAGTTATAATGTTTTACATTGTGCGCTGACGTTCAGCTTATGTTTGGTTTGTTATTTGTCTTTTTGCTTTGATCTTATGCTAAGCTAACTTGTATAATTTTGCTTTATGTATCGCTTTTCTGCAGAATATAACGTTTGAATTACACACAGCGGCATCATAAACATGAAATTCAAATGCTCTGTCACACTGCAAACAATTTGTTTTGTAAAAACGCCGACGCTCGTTTGGAAGCTGTTTGGTTTGTTCGGCTGTGTCTCAAATACTGCGAGCACCCTATACAGTGTCTAACTTTGCCACCCGAATAATGATAAATGTTTACCCTTACCAGTTTTTATAATTCTATACATTAGCACATTATAATATAATACATTAGGCTATAAATAACTGCATATACATTATACAGCTAATAGAATATGGACACGTTTTATCCTGTTGTTTTATAACAGTGGCTATTAATACAGTTACTCTTCGTTGTTTTTACAATAATCATCGTTTTTCGCATCACTGTCATTAATAGTGACTTTAAAAATGTCTTTGTAATTCAGACAATGGATTAATTTATAATATAAGAAGGGGAGACAGCCGTTATTCCAAATAATACCAAACACCTGGCCTGTAAAAAAAAAAAAAAAAAAAAAAAAAAACACACACACACATCATATTAAATATTATAATTTGTTTGAAGGCCATTCAGATATTTGTGATATTATAAATCCCTCTGTTAACTTTAACTGTATAATTTAATGTTTAAAAGTGTCTGCATAATGTAACAGTCTTTACTGATAATTTGATGGTGTTACTGAGTCCATTGTTGTTTTGATCATATGCCTTTTTAGAAGTAAATTAAATCACACAAACCGTTTCTTTTGTATCTAAATGTATATATTTTTTAACGTTCAGTTAAGACTGTTTTCTAAGTTGTTTTTTTGTTAGAGGAGAATGTGTTTTGGGTTTTTCCAGAATTTGCCTTTGACTGACCTTGTGCTTCTCAGTTAAGTTTCCCTGAATAAACAATAACACCGATTTAATAACTGTATCATTTTGATCAAAAATTGACAACAAGTATGATGTAAATGGACTGAAAGCTGTTTTAGATCTTTTAATTTTAAAATGCAATTAAATAATTAATTTATCTGTGTCAATGTAAATTTGATAAATGATACTTTAGGCCAGCAGGGGGTGGTAACAAACAATAATATTTGCTCGAATCTTATAAACATCTCTTTCAAGTTACTTCTTAAGTGATATGCTTAATTAAAAGTAAAATCCACAAACACATGGTTATCAAAACTGCAGTACAAAGACAATCTTTTATTAGGTGAAATATATATATATATATATACACACCACATTTTTAAGGTAATAAAAATAAAAAAAGGCAATGCTTTAGGTAAAAAGTTGTGTCTGGGGTGTAATACTGGAAACAATGTCTGTGATAAAAGCTTAAAATGCCACAATGCCACTGTACTTTTTTATAAAGTATTACACAAGTGGGTTTAAACATCATTGACATATGAGGGTGTGATATAAATATATTGTAGGTTTAAATAAGTGCTAAATGCAGGCTAAAATAGCTCAGGACACAAATATGCCACCATTTGTTTTATTAGTATTTTTTTACTGATTTAGGAGAAAATAAAATAATATTTATTTCTAAAAGCATGGGAAATGCAGTTTCACATAAAAAATGAGGTGAATTCTAGTTAATTAAGTTTTTTTTAATGCAATGACTCTCTAAATTGTTTTGCCACAGTATTAGTGGGCTGATAAGACTGCGGCTCAAGCATCATGGGGAATACGAGCAGTGAACGGTCGGGTGTTGGCCAGGGGGAGAAGGGTCACCGCAGGGACAGCCGGGGCATTAAAGACGGAGACAGGCCGAAAATCCTTATGGACAGTCCTGAGGATGCAGATATTTTTCAAGGAGAAGACTTGAAGGTACAGTAAGTATTTGCGTTAAAAGGGCTCAATGTAAGAAACGATGTACAATGAAAATGTCATTATTGCAAAGTAAATGTGAACTGAAATCACATTCAGTTTACATTGATGACTGAATAGATAATGGCTAACAAATAATTTAATTAATAAATATTTTGCTGCTTCTACTATAAATCCTTAGAAATGATTATTAATTCATGGAAGTTGTTTGATATACATAGATTGATAGGTCTGTATATTGTACAGTGGTAGCTTAGTGTTGTCGCTGTGGGCCTTTGATTATTTCTACTACAGGAGCTCTGTTTTCTAACTGATTCAGTCCTCTGACTTTGATTGATACTTCGAACAATGAATGCAAAGACACTGATGGACAAGAGGAAACATTGATTATTTATTTAGTGGTGTGTATAAGGTGTACTTACTGTGATGGTTTATAGACTTACTGGAAAAGTCTTTATCTGACCCCAGGAAGTTTTGGAAAATAGTCAAATCATCCAATTCTCTTGGCATATACAGCTTAATGTGCATTTTGCTTTATAGGCTGTTAGTTTCATTGCCGGTGTTTTACTGATGTCTGTTTTTCCACCAGGCTCCCTTAGAGAAGGAGGAGTTTCTGGCCTGGAGACAAGACCTGGAGAGCAGCGATAAAGATCCTTTGGCCCGACCTACTGTGTTTCGTTGGACAGGTGCCGGGAAAGAAGTCTATCTCTCTGGGTCCTTTGACAACTGGGCAAATAAAATCCCTCTCATCAGGAGGTGCGTGAGAACCTCATTGCTTGTTCTCGTGTTTGTAGCAAGGCCTTTTAAGCAGCAACAAAAGCAGAGCAATGTTACATAAATGCACTGAATTAAGGCTTTATTAACACCAGAACATGCCGTTTTAAGCCATTAGACTTGTAGCTTGTTAAATCTAATGTAATTATTAATTACATAAGGCAGTGTAATTATGATGTTCTGATTTAGATTCATGTAAATTTTGTCAACTTAATGGACCCAGTGTTCTGCTTTTTTATTTTAGATTAAAAAGAGTGTCATTTAGAGATTAAAAAATAAAGGTCAAAACTCGTTTGATACTTAATGAAAGTCTAAATGTACAGATTTTAATTATAATAGAAGGGTGGCGAGCTCAGTGGTTTGGGTGTTGGAATATTAATCTGATGATTGAAGGTTCAAACCCTGATTGCAGCAAAGGTTGCTAATGTGGCTGTATATGACTTCAACCATCAGACTTGGATTTGTGTGATGCTTTGGGTAAAAGGCTGCAAAATGAACTAATGTAATGATATCAATTGTGAATGTGAAAATAAACCCTACCCACCGTGATGTTTGGTGGTGGAAGAATTATAATATATCCTTCATACAGTTGTTTTGCAGCAATTTAAATGTATTATGTGTTTTTTTCCTCAATTTATCAGTCAAAACAACTTTGTTGCGATTGTGGATTTACCTGAGGGTGAGCATCAGTATAAATTCTACGTGGATGGACAATGGACTCACGACCCAACAGAGGTAACAGACATGCACCACAATGTCATCTGGTTAAGTGTAGTGTTAGGGTTACGCCACATAACCTCCATGCCACATTTACAGCCAGTAGTCTTGATAGGATGACTATCTGCTAGTTTAGTAACAATTAACTGACATATCGTATTTCCATCAGCCTGCTGTGACCAATCAAATTGGTGCCGTCAACAATATTATCCAGGTGAAGAAAACTGACTTTGAAGTTTTCGACGCCCTCATGGTGGACTCCCAGAAATGCTCTGACATGTCAGGTGGGAAATGGTTAAACTCTATAAAAACCTTCATGTTTACAGAAGGGATTTTGTACCCATTCAGTCAGGACAAGCATATGGGTTTAGGCTTAAGAAACAGTTACAGAAATACAAATTCTGTGCAACAGCTTGTCACTTTTACATTTGTATTGCAGTACATGTGCAAGCAGGAGAAACCCTGAAGGGTACAAAACTCAATTAAGTTTGCTTATTACACTTTTTCTTTTTTTAACCCTTGCCCAATAACTCCACTGAACAATGCACACAAATGCTGAAGTTAGTGGAATCCAGTTGCAGGTATAAAGTGAGTCTTTTGCAAGTTGTCTGAAAACAAGAATATGTTAAAACCAGTGTAAAACCTTATGAATTTTAACATGAAGGGCTTGAAAGGCATCTCCTTTGTTCTGAACTTTGATGTTCTAGATCTATCAAGCTCACCCCCTGGGCCATATCACCAGGACCCTTATGTACCCAAACAGGATGAGAAGTTTAAGTCTCCACCCATCCTTCCCCCACACTTACTGCAGGTTATCCTAAATAAGGACACTGGAATTTCAGTAAGTCTCTGAGCCCACACACATTTCTGCTCACTATGTCCATCCTTATTCTGAACTGTTGTCCAAATTGTACATGCACAGAGATTTTCTAAATTTGTAGCAGCATCCAATGTTTAATTTACTGAATATTTACAGTAAGGAACTTCTAAGAAATACCTGTACATATGAAGAAGTATATATTAAATATAAATTGTGAAAATTGATTGATTTTTAATATTTTTTTCCAGTGTGACCCTGCTTTACTCCCGGAACCCAATCATGTCATGCTAAACCACTTGTATGCTCTGTCAATAAAGGTAAAGCTTTTCACCAATGAATTGTACTAGGTTTGGCTTTATATAAGAATATAACAATACTTGAATATCCATGGAATGATAATCTTTTGTAATCTCAATTATTCTTTGAATACTCAATTTTCTTTTTTTGCCTTCTTTTCTTATATATATATATATATATATATATATATATATATATATATATATATATTTATAACATGGTCATAAAGTGTATGTAAACCTTGGCAGAGTCCCGAAGAGTGTTAGCAACACTAAAACAAATTAGAAAGTAAAAAAAAATTAGAAGTGTTTGAATTTAGACTTGCTTTTAAGGTCATTGCGCTGAATAAGTTCATCTGTTAGATGCTCACAGTTTTTTTCTAATGTTATTTTATAATTGACAATAATTTGTATGTATCTTTTCTTTTACAGGATGGAGTCATGGTACTCAGTGCTACACATCGCTACAAGAAAAAATATGTCACCACGCTGCTTTATAAACCCATATAAGCGACTTCTTTTATGAATGACCATGTTTATACTATTTTATTTCTGAAAACCGCTGTCTAGTGTAGCACTTATCCCTTATCTCTTTGATTTCCACTGATGTGTGTGGCACTGGTTGCCATGTTCTAACTAATCTCAAAGGATAATATGCCAAAGGGAATGAAGTCTGGAATGATACCAGCATTGTTATATGATATCATTGCTTTCTAAAAACATATCATATATGTTGATCATGTTTTAAAAGTTGAAGAATAGACACGGTAGATAAAATGCTACGAATGACAGCTAATTCACTACACAAATGCACTCATGAGCATGGCTTTAAGCCATGTTCGTGATGGACCTTTGCAGGTGTCTTCTCTTGGAGAAATAAATGGGACAGACTAAAAAAACATAAATTTTTGTGCCACCACCAGCAGTGCGATGAGTTGCATTACTAGCAATAAACACTACAAACAGTAAACATGCACATAGAAAATTCTGTTGTATCGCTATTTATAGCCTCCTTTCAAACAATTAAGGGCATCAAAACTAAAGCAGTAACTGAGGCTGAGGGCTTAAATATGTGTGTGAAAGTTAGAAAACTTGAACTTATCACATAGTTCCTCTGGCACAGTTCAGTCACATTCTCTCATGACTAATTCCGTTAACATATTTTAGCTGAAAAAGTCTAGTGTGAGCGGGACTTAAGATTCGCACTTCAGCGTTATAGGAAGGCTTCTTAAAGAAGTGAAAAAGGAAGAACACTAGCTTTGAAATATCATACTTTGCAAACTAAATATAGTTGTTGGATATATATTTTTACAATTTATCTTAGACTTAATATATTATTGCCTGTTGTGTTTATCTTGGATAATTAGAAGGCATTAAGCTCTTAAGATTATTTAACATGTTAGATGTTAAAAGTATTTTTTTTATATATGTGTACATACATTTGAGAATATCCTACTGATCCTTTGTTATGTTATTCCAGCATTATGATACAGCCTGCTGAAGTTTAATGTTTACTTATGATCTTAACAGTGGAATTCGTGGTTGGTTTGTGTTTGCAAGTACTATTTGACCAAAAGTATGTCTTTAGCCCTGTCTATGTATTTACTTAAATGGGTAACCATTTAATTAAGTACTTAATCAAGCTAATATGTTTCAAATTTATTACATTCCAGCTTCTAATTTTTTACTATTTTCTGGTTGCTTCTTTAAAACGGTAAACTGAAATTTAGGAATAAATTAAGTACAGTAAATGAAGTTTAAAATAGGCTTAAATTGCAAAAAATTATTTGCAGAACATTGGGGACAGGTGAGATGTGAGACAAAAACATGTTGGTTTGAATTATTTTTCCAACATACTTTTGGTTATATAGAAGGGGATCTGTACAATTTTGTCTGTTGTGCTTAAGATCAATTAAATTGAACTGGGCTGAGTCCAGAATATCAGATTTTTTTGTTTCTGTGTCTTTCCTGCAGCAAGAATCTTTAATGATTACATTTAAAGATCCAATTAGTTGTCTCAGATATGTCAGTCCTGAAAAATTTCAAAATGATAAATGTATGATACTCAAGTTTTACAGTTCTTTTGGAGTTGTGTCTTGTGTAAATATCCTTAGGATTCCTAATAATGTCTGCTGTCACATATCATTAGGTTGATGCTATAATCTGAAATGAAGGAAGAATGTAATATGTTTAATTGCTGTGAGGTTTGTCTTGTTTCCTTTTTTTCCACAGGCACTTTCGGTCCATTTGCACAATGATAAGCTTATTTCCATTGCAGGTTAAATAAGGTCCCACTGCAAAATACTGCTCTTATTTTTTTTACCTTGTTCTAAGCAAGATATAACTGTGCTGAGAGTCCTTTGGTATGGAAAAAATAATAGCACGATGACCTTGTCCTGCTTTAATAATTAAGATAAGGCATTTTTATAAACTGCACAGCCATAAAAATACATTTTATTATTGTTATTCTGTTTCCCATAGTAACACTTATTTAACCTTAACTGATGCAGCACATTTTAACAACCATGTCAGAATATGTATCCTGTGTTAATGAATACAATGTTTCTGTAATTTAATAGTTGTATTACTGGTCTGCATGTACCTGATTGATAAAATTACTGAAATTATTAACTCGATCGAATAACTCGATCGAAGTTATTACTGCTGGTTACATCCACACAACACAAGGCACAGGCCAAAATTTAATGAGTTCTGTCTGAAGAAAAATAACTGCATGTGGTTCATTCTTCACATTAAGACGAGAAAATCTTTAATTGGCTATGTAGGCAAATGAACGTTTGGTCCAAACTTTGGATAGAAGTATCTGCTAAATGACTAAATTTAAATGAACTGTAATATATTACGGCACGGTGGCTTAGTGGTTAGCACGTTCGCCTCTCAGCGCTAGGGATTCCCGGTTCGAATCCCCATCTGGGTGGAGTTTCCATGTTCTCCCCGTGTCTGCGTGGGTTTCCTCCAGGTTCTCCGGTTTCCTCCCACAGTCCAAAAACATGGATCAAGTTAATTGAAATCTCAAAATTGCCCCAT